>PVKS010000001.1:685974-773379 GCA_004027875.1 Aplodontia rufa
GGGGGGGGGGGGGGGCTTTTCAAAGGGCAGTTGCCACACTGAATTCCTAAGCAGTTGGTGAGCTGCTTTCATGGAAGGTGTAAATTTCAGGTCCCAAATTCAACTCTGTATGAAAATGTAACTTAATTGTTTAGAGTTGAACCTAAATGTGTACTTCGAGTTGTACAGAACTGAATGGTGGAAACTGACTTGAAAATTAATGGTCCCCCAAATCCTCCCAATCATCCCAAGGACCTGGGTCTTGCTGGTTCCCAGGCGTTGCTGGGTGGGGTTATCATCGTCTTTCTACACTGGCATCTGCAGAAAAGTCATGGAGATTATTTAGGTGGACACACATGCACATATGGCTTGTGTTCCTGCACATGCGCACGTGTGCACACACACTCCCACATGTACACACATGCACAGAGTTTATTCTCAAGGACCTGCCAGAATCTCAACTTTCATCCATTCTAGCTGGGGGTGGAATAGTGGCATCAAGGGTTTGCAATACACCATCTTTGCCAAACGTTCTTCCAAAAATTTTTTGCTTATGGCAAAAATTGTATGCACTACTCCTTCAAGATTTAGGCTTTTAAAATGTAAGTTTGTTTCTTGAAGGTTAGAAGGCTTGTCTCCACTTTCCCTATGAATCATCCCTCCCTGGGGGCAGTGAATGCTGCATGGGAGGGTAGAGAATCCTCGCAACCAGGGAAGGAGGGAGTGGGAAGCCCCATTTGATGGTGGATCAGGAGTGCACTCAGTTGGGAGGTTTTAGGAAATCCAGGCTGTAAGGAACCAAGGGCAGTCTTAAACGCTGTTGGTCCATAGAGCAGATATGGGGAACTCTGAGGGATAGCACATCCTTCAAGACACGGCACTTGGTAACTGGGGATCGGTAGGGGTCCTCTGCTTGGGTACTAAACTTTTTCACTAAAGCCATGTAGATGAACAAATAGAGTTTATTTTAGGTTAGAAATCGGCCAGTTCCACGTGAGCTTTTAATGTATTTATTCAAAACTTTTATTGTTTGCTTCGTATAAGCTGCTTTGTGGCTGGAGATCTCATCTGACTCATTTTATAGGCTAATCCTATAATTGAGGGTATACAGCAGGCGGCCTAAGAAACCCTCGTGGAAAACCACACTCTCAGCTCTCCGTGTGGGAACCCACATGTGTGTAGGGGTTACTCACCCTTCTTGATTCCTACTTCAGATGGCTATGAGTTCCTGGAGATCCTGAAACAGGTTGCCCGGGATAACACTGACAACCCTGACCTGAGCATCGTGTGGATTGACCCAGACGACTTTCCTCTGGTGAGTGGCTCCACCCAGGGCCCCATCTCTGGTCACCTTCACAGTCCCATGTTCGTGTGCAGCATGAGAGGCCTCAAGCATGAAGGAGGAGGTGAGGCAGATAGGGACGATTGAAGAAACCCAGGGCCACCGCGTATGGTGTGGAATCTTGGTTCGTGGCACAACATTGAACTTGGGGCCTGGGGCAGTCACTGAAATGGCCAGACTTACCTCTGTTCTCCCTAGAGACAAGAGTTGGAGACTCTCAGGCCCAACCAGGTGAGCTTGGTGGATTCCTTCTGCCAATCTCCATAGCTGCCCCTTATCCCACCATGACCCCTCCCTGTAACTCAGTTCATTTTCTGGGTGGGGAACCATCATTCTGAAGCAACCCAAATTACTAAGTAATACAAACAGAGATGAACATTTTTCATAGAGTTAAGAACTTCGTGAAGAGACCTCTTGGAGGGCAGAGATCATGCCTGCCTCTCCCCTTATGTGCTTTCTGGAGCAGGAATAGTGTATTGAAGGTGCAAGAACCTTAGAATACAAATGCTAGCTAGCATCAATGATCATGGCTAGGAAGCTTTGATTATGCTTAGCTTTAAAGAGAATAAGGAGAATTTGTATGATAGGTGAAGCAACGTTAATGATGATGAACCCAGCTAGTACCCTCCTCTGTGTAGCTGCAACGATAGTGAGTTCTTTCCATGCTTCATCGCAGTTAATCCCCTCAACAACCCCATGACGCAGGTACTATCAAGATCTCTCAGACAGAAGAGAAGAATAACAGCTGGAGAGATATTCCAACCTAGGTCGACAGTGATTATTTGCAGTAAAGCTAACTGTTGGTGATGAGTACAAGTTTAGTTATCATTCAGTTATAAAGGAAAACTTTATCTCCCAGGAGTTACTGTTAGTTGTGTAGGTTATAACTGATGGTACTATGATTAAATACAGAAAATTGAGGGCTTTTAATGATCCCAATCTGATGTAGAGAATGGGTGAATCAAAGGAAGAAAGCCAATGTGAAAATTCTGAGCAACTATAGAAAGAACTGGCCATACAAGACTGCGCACAGCACAGTTTTGTTTATTTCGCTCCAGCCTGGTCGTATTTCTTGTTTATCTTACTATTTTGCTGTGTAAGATCGCAGATGCTCTGTGCTGCTCTTGGTCACTTTTGTATGTTTGCCTTGGTTTTTGCAAAGGAGTGATCTTCACACTATTCTGATTTCCAGATTCCTGAATATCTCAGCTCTCATCAGTCCCCATATTTCCCTGGGACACTTTCTGCTACTGAGTATCTCTATTTTCTTAGCCCTGTGGCCTCTTGTTCTTTCAGTCTGGCCCCAGTCAGAGATTTGTCCACCTGGAGTGCAAGCCTGGCTGAACGAAGAAACCTTCCTCTTATTTACTTTTCATGCCAAATTATGGTATATCCCTGCATTCCCAGCCATCTGTTGCAACAGAGTGGCAAAAATAAGTGATTTTAAAAATAGAACATTAAAAGAGAGATGGAGGGAAATGCTTCTTTCATCACCCTTGAACTATAAAAGAGCCACAAGTAATTTGGAAATCAACGTTGGACCATCTCTGTAATTTTCTTCCATACAGCTGCAGAAGCTTTTATATTATATGTTTTCATAGCTTGTGCTATGACATCTTTTATTTAATGCTTATTTGAAGTGCCTGAGGGCTGGGGCCAACTCTTCAATTTCCTAAGTGCCCACAGCTGCATTGTAGGTCTTTAACCAATGGTGACCCAGTTACCGCGGGGTAGGACGGCAGGTGAGGCCAGCCACTTTTGTGGCTTTAACAGGGAACGCCCTCTGCTTGCTGTCTCATCTCATTTGCTGTTGTTGTTGCAGCTTGTGGCTTACTGGGAGAAGACTTTCAAGATCGATCTGTTCAAGCCACAGATTGGGGTGGTGAATGTGACAGACGTGAGTATTCCCCGTGAAGGTTGGCTCTGGCACCCTCATCCGGCATCATTTGCTGCTCTGTGGCCTCCTTCAGAAATGAGCAGAAGCCTTGGCCTGCCTGAACTCAGGAAGCTTGTCAGTGTGGCCCAAGCCTGGTCTCTGAGACAGGCCCAAGCTCGGATTCCACAGCTTTCCTCCTTGAGTCCCTGTTTTCTTGCTTGGCACAAGCCTGATCCAACTCCTATACCCACCTCCCCAAACCAAGCAACAAGACATCTTTACGTAGGGGAACCCACACCAGGAGCTGTCATTGCACGCTTCATGACAGCTTGGTCCAGAAACTCATGCAGCCGGTGGTCCCCCAACTGGGAGACTAGGCCATGAAGGGAAGGAAGACCATCATGCCCAGTTAAGAGGGTTCTTACAGTTCAGGTGCGGGTGAACTGAGGGGGGAAGGGGCCAGTGAACTGGGCTGGCTGAGCGAGAAGATTTCAGTCCTCAGTCCTGAGCCTGATGCAACTCCACCATGACAAGCTAGCGAGGTCAGACACAACCAGGCCAATGGCGGGCAGAAAGGGCTGATCACAGAGGACCCGTTAGAGCCATACTTAAATGAGGTGGACTTTCTTGTGAACAAGTACCAATTAGCAATGTCCTTTTGCCCTGTTGGTAAGTGTTCAATCACCTGTGGAGCTCTACGTTGATTTACTTTGTAAACTATTTTAAAAATTAATAATAATAATAATTTTAAAACATGCTCTCCAGGCATGGTGGCACTTCCTTTTAATCCCATTAACTCAGGACGCTGAGGCAGGAGGATGGCAAGTTAGACACCACCCTGGGCAACCTAGAGAGACTCTCTTAAAATAAAAAATAAAAAGGGCTGGGGGCATAGATCAGTAGTAAAACACCCCTGGATTCAATCCCTAACACCAAAATATCAAATAATCCATCCATCAATCAACCAATCAATCAAGTTACAATATTTAAAAATAGACTAGTGGGTTATAAATGAAAAGGAAAAGTATTTTTCTCTTGCCCTAACTTCATCCCTAGTACCATTCCTTGATGACTCATTGATGGTTATTGCATTGGGTTTTTTTGTTTGTCTGTTTGTTTTGTTTGCTTGTGGGTGCTAGGGATTGAATCCAGGGGAATTTTGCCACTGAGCTACATCCCCAGACCTTTTTATTTTTTTATTTTTTTTTTCAGGGCCGAGGACGGAACTCGGGTGGGGCCTTGCATGTGCTAGGCAAGCGCTCTGCCACTGAGCTAAATCCCCAACCACTTATTTTTTGTTTTGATAAAGGTGTCTCACTAAGTTGCTCAGGCTGGCCTTGAACTTATTGTCTTCCTGCCTCAGCCCCCACCACACCTCCACCCTGAGGACCTGGGAGCATAGGCTTGCACTACCATCCCCCATGCGTTGAGTATCCTACAGGAAATTTCACGTACACGTATAGCCATAGGGCAATGGGACACACATTTCATTTTGTGTTACACAAGCAGAACGATGCACACACCGTTCTGCAACTTGGCATTTCACTTAGCAATGTGCACACCTTCCTGATAAGTGCAAGAGACCTGGGGCCCACTCCACGCAGCTACTCAGAACCCTCTGGTCTAGCGGCACCTTCATGCATTCACTCCCTGTTCATTCTGTCCCCTGCTGCAGGCTGACAGTGTCTGGATGGACATTCCAGATGATGATGACCTGCCCACAGCAGAGGAGCTGGAAGACTGGATTGAGGATGTGCTTTCTGGAAAGATCAACACTGAGGATGATGACAATGAGGATGAGGGTGACGATGATGATGATAATGACGATGATGAAGATGATGAAGACGACAATGGTAACTCTGATGACGAGGATGGTGACAGCGATGACGATGATGAATAGCTCCAACTCCGAATGGCTCTGGATGGAAATGAAATCCCAGCCACCTCCACCATTCAGATGGCCCATCTTGTCCCACTCCCTCTCATCAGGAGCAGTGCAGTTCAGTCACTGCCTTTCCAAATCCAGCCGTCCTACTCATTAGGGACAAGAGGGGCACGTTCCCACGTTGACCTGTCCCGACCGACACGGAACGGTTCTTGGTTTTTTTGGTTTTTTTTTTGTTTGTTTTTGCTAGACCATCAGGGGTCCTAGCCATGCCGGAATCTGGCAGTCTGAGGAGAACAATCTCCTAACTCCTCCGCTCACATTTACTCGTCATCTTTGATTATGCCAATAAGAGCTGACAGTTTGCTAAGCATGGAGTGACCTTGTAATCAGAGCCCAGGGAGGACACACTATTATTAATGCAGCCCCCAGACCTAGCACATGAGTGGACTCTGACCTAAGCCCTTGAACAGCTGTTGAGAAGCTCGAAACCTCTGTTTAGGAGTCAGTGACATTTCTAGACTATTAGGATACCGGTTCAGGAGGTTGACTTGCCCTCTGAACTTCTGACTAGGTGACACGTCTAGTGGAGAAGAGGGTAAGAGACTAAAGGCTTAGAGGTTTTCACTTTTTCCACTGGGGATGGGCTCCTGTCTGCATGGGGCAGCTGGCCCCTTAGCCTCAGCCGGAAATCGAGTTTCCCGTCTCTGAGCTGCTAGCAAGCCTTCCCTTTTTAAGCGGCTTTATGCAGTGGCCAGTTACCTCTCCGTTTATCAACACTGTCACAGTTGACCAGGGCAATAATAATTGGAGTTCATAATGATGCCCTGTGGCCATAGAGAGGGAAAAAAACCCCAAAGTGCCTTCTGAACCATCTAGAAGTTATGTTGTGCTTGATAGTTTTAGGATTAAGTGTGCAGTACAAAATCCTAATTTATTTTCTCAGTCTGTTAACACATATAAAATACTGTGCAAGGTTTTGAAACTAGAAATCCTTTTGTGGAATAGTTAACTAACTTTGTCATTAAACTCATTTTTTGAAAATAAGGCTATCTTGAAAATCCTCTCGGTTTTTCTGATTCCACTCATTTTCACTGGGCGCCAGTCCTACCTTTCTGTTCCTTCTCTGTTTTCTTCGGGGCCCTCTCCTTCTGCCTGCCTTTCAAGTGTTGGTGCTTTTCAGTGTCTTTCAACTCTGTTCACTCTTCCAGGGCAACACGTTCCTTGCACATTAACCACCGCCTGTGTGCAACTCTCCAATCTTGGCTTCTTTCTCACCTGAGTTTTACACCCACTTCTTCAACTGTTTCTGGGCATCTTGGTTGGGACGCACTTTCACACACTTCAAACTCAACACAACAAAACCTGAAGTCATCACTACGCACCGAAACAATTTCTCCCCGTGCATGCCAGTTTGGATGAGTGATACTGTCATCTCCACCACTGTCTGGGCACCCTGTTCCCCTTTGTTTCCATGGCATTTTGTGCATCCTCTGGGTTATGGCATTTATCAGTTAAATTATAACATCTTCTTGGGTGCCTATCTTTTCACTAAATTGCAGGCTCCCTAGAAGCAAGAAATTTACTTATCTTTGAATCTCCAGCAGTTTGTACTTTTCCCATCGCAAAGTAGGTGCTCATTTATTGAGTTGATGCATGAATCGATTAACCAGAATAGCTGTAATTCCACAGCACTACTGGATAATGGAGCGTACAGGGTATATTAGGTAGCTTGGGCTGCTATACCAGAATATCACAGACTGGGTGGTTTAAGCAACTGAGACTTAAACAGCGCTAGAGGCTGGAAGTCTGGGATGAAGCTGCCAGCGGGGTTGGTTTCCGGTGGAGACTCTCCTCTTGGCATCTCACCACATTCTCCGTAGCCTTTTCTCGGGTCGGTGGGGGTGGTGGCATGGGCAAGTTCTAGTGTCTCTTCCTCTGCCCATGAGGATACTGGTCCCATCCCTGTGACATTGGAGGTTAAGGATTCAACATAATTTTGGAGAGCACACAACTCAGTGGATAACATAGGGCTTCCCTGTTTATTTCTTCTCTCATAAAACCAAGGAGACACTCTCCAAGCTGTACTGTGTTGCCAGCCGCCCAGGTCCAGTGACACCTTAAATAGGCTCTTAAGAGAGGGAGCTTTCCAAAGCAGTCTCTGACGCTGTCTCTCAGCAGCCAAGGAGTGTGGTCCATTAGGGAAATTTTTCTTGTACTCAGAGGCCTAGGAAATGTGCATTAGGTTAAAATCTTATTATGGTGCGCACATGTTGGGATCACTGGGAGTTAGGGCGGTCCTGTCTTTGAGTACTAGTGCTATTAAGCCTTTTAGGCTGACATTCATGAAACATTTTTTGCGCATCCAGAGTACTATGCTAAGTGCTCTGCATGTGTTATCTCACTTCATCCTCACAAAAGCTTTGAGCTGCTTGTTACTATTGTCCTCGATTCACAGATGAGGAAACCAAGACCGAGGCCTCGAGAAATGTTCCCAGGATCACATAAACACTTGGAGTGTAAATGTAACTTCCATTTTTATACTTACAAGGATTCAAATCAAATCAATTCCTTAAATAAAGAATCAAAGGATTGCATGTTTTTTTTTTTTCTCAAATACTGTCCAAACGGGGCTGGAGCGGTGGCTCGGCGGTTACGGCACTTGCCCAGCATGCGTGAGTACACAGGTTCAAACCCCAGCAACCACGTACACAACTAAGTGTCAGAGCAACAAAAGCCATGTGAAAAACGCAATAAAAATTGAATCTGTCTCTCTCTCTCATTGTCCTTATCTCTTTAAAAAACAAAACAAAACAAAACAAAACAAAACAAAAATACAGTCCAAAGACAGACTCTGTGAATTTCCCATAATCCTCTTTACTACTGGAACCAAAAGCCTTTTCCCCTCTCATTCTGAGGTTATAATCAACTTAAACAATATTTGAAATGTGGGCCAATTTAAAGTGAAAGATCTGTTGTTAAAAACTTGTATGGTTGTTCAAAAATAAAAAAATTAAAAATAAAAATAAAAAAAGTGAAAGATCTGGCCATCCTGTTGTGAAAAGAAAAAAAAATAAAATTTATTGTGTTATCTAGAACAAATATTTTAAATGTATTTCTGTGAAGAAAAAAAAAAATCACGGAACTTGAAACAAGCTTGTTCTTTTGTAACAATGTTGTGTCCCCTTCAGGCCCTTGGGAGTCTCATCCTGCTCATATCACCCATCATAGGCCATTAGCAAATGGCTTTGGATCCACAGTCCCTGATAACCTAGATTCCTCTTAAATGCTGGTTCCTGAGGCTCCATCTGAAAACTTAGCACTTCTAATGGGGTTTCTCACTCCTGCTCAGTGAACATCAGGATCGAATCGAGCTTATTTTAGTAAACACGGACACCTGTCCTCACTCCAGAGTTATTGCTGTCCACCTCCATAGTCCCTGGGGATGGACTCAAGTCAGGGTTGGGGACCACTGCTTTTTCCACTCTCCCCTGCCACCCCCACCTGACAGCTTGTCCTGCCTGTGGCTTCCTAGACTCCTCTCCCTGTAGCCTGGCCTCTCCTGAGTTCCAAGCCCTCAGTCTAGCCTCAGGCTAGCTCCCTCTGTGTGTTCCATGAGCACCTCAGTTCAACAAAGTTTTAGGACTCTAAAGGGATGCCCTCAAAAGGTAGCTCTTTTCCTATGATATCAACCAACTGAGAAATGAGGTCAAAAAGTCAGCACATTCCAAAATATCACCGTTATTATGAAAAAGCAGTGCTTAAGAAGACTGGAGCTTAGGAAAATGGGCTTCCTAGTTTCCTGCCCCCAAGGGACCAAGGGCATGCAGTGTGCAGAAGGGATGCAGGCACAGCCTCTCAGTGGAGAGGGAGGAGCAAAAGACTAGACCCCACACAGAAACTTCACCTTAAGGAAAACAGACGCGTGATGGTGGCCACCAGGAGAGCAATCAGGGCTGGACAAAAACCCAGGAGCATTTTGGAAAAGGTTCATCTTCATAAAGCAGGGTGGTAGGAAGGGGGCTTCCCCACCCCGACAGCCCTTCAGTTGTCCTTGTTCCTACATCTAACAGGAGAAAGCCCTGCCGTCCTCTCTTCCTCCAACATTACTCAGACTTATGGGCCAATGTTTTCTCTCATATGTGAAAGCTGGAGTAAAATCTGTAACAGATTGAAAGTTAGCTAAGCTCAAAAAATAAACTCAACACAGGTGAAATTCCACATAAGCAGGGGGAACCATAACTATGAAGATGGGGGTAGAAGGGAGGGAGGTAGGAAGGAAGGGATTAGGAGGGTTATCAATGCAAATGGGAGTCCTTGACTCCCATGAGAAGCCCAACTATACACAGGTAGGCAGAGAAGATCAGAAAATTCAAAAATTAATACACAAGTGTATGCTTACTTCTATCTATAATATGAGGGTAAAGCAGAGGAGACATGGGAGTGGGGAGTGGTTGAAGCGGGGAGATCCTGGACTAGGATTGGCCTCAACTTACTTTGTCAATATCCATGTATGCATGAATATGTAACAACGACTCCCTCCAATATGTAAGACTGTCAAATGAATAAAAAATTTAAAAATAAATGCAATATTATTAAAAATATCCATCTGAGGAATCATGAATAAAGGAATGAAGTGGGAAAAAAAAAAGAAAAGAAAAAGAAATGCAGCCCTCATAGGGGAAGCAAAGAAGCAGGCTGGGGTGAGAGCAGAAATGCCGAGCTGCGCTGTGGAATGGAAGCGTAGGCTCCTGAATGTCAGCTCATCTACATTATGCATCTGCAGACCCAGACGTTTGCAAGGTGAATTAACAACCTCTTCTAGAACTCATGTGGCAATTTAACAGTCTGAACTCTTTAGAGCAATAATGACTAAGAGAGAGGAACAGTGATAGAGAGAATCAATTTCTTTTTCATGTGGCTTTTGTTGCTCTGACACTTCATTGTGCACATGGTACTGGGGTTTGAACCCGTGTACTCGCTCTTGCCAGGCAAGCACCATTAACAGCTGAGCCATCACCACCACTCCAGCCCCTGACTAGAATTCTTAATGATAATTCTGGGCTCTCACAAAATCCTAATGATTTCCTCAAAATAATCATCTACGGTCAGGTTGTAGCCAGTAATTTTAGCATCAAGCGTACTATCATGTTCTCGTTCATTTGCCCATTCAAAAAATTCAACAGATGGACTCTTAAAGCTAACCATGTGCAGACGACGGAGGGCGAGAATGAGTGCGTAAATGGGAGAACTGAGCAGGGAGCCAGGAAAGCAAGAACCTTTCTTCTGTTCTACAAATATGTCCTAATTTTGTCTGAAATATTATAAAGTCTCAGATCACAGAAGCACACCGAGATCTGAACACACAGAGCACACAACCAAGGTCAACTATGCCAATGTGAACTTGTGTGACACTGACACCAATGAGGAATTGCCACATCTCTGCCACAGCAGGGATACCACCCATGCACACCCCAGTACTGGCGGGCCCTCTCTGGCTCTGTGCTGTATCTGGTGACATCCCAATATCCCTCTCTCCACTTCCATGATCTGATGGTGCATCATGGGAGATTCTCAAAACTCCTCCGAATTCTATAGCTATGTCACGGGTAATGAATGAAAGGGAGAAGAGCCTTTGGTTTCTCTTTGCATAAGGCTTCAATCTTTTTTTTAGCAGGATTTGCATGTACAGTTAGAAATTGTGCCCGTCTTGGCCAATAGCCCGAAGAGTTTATCAATAATCTACGCAATCAATATCTTCAAGCTATTGCTTTCTTTGATCTTTGTCCATGCAACTGATAAGAATATAATCGTATGCTATCAGCATTCCAGGCAGGTAAAGGATAACTGAGTTTAGCAGCAGGCAAGTGTCAACATTTCTCTGTCAAATAATCAAGTTTTCTTTAAACAGACCTATCTAAAATAAGTTGATACTTTAAATTGCCAAGCAAGCAGCTTGCAAAAAAACAAATTCAATACTCACCCCTCAACCCAATCTAGGGTGTGACACTTTTCTCCCTCTTTAGTCGACTCTTTTTGTTTTCCACTTGATTTTCTCAAAATCAAAAAGCCTGTTTCATCTCTAAGTTTTAGAGCCTAAGGATTTCATCTTCAGTTATCTGTTCATTGAAAATATTTCTTCACTATAAAATGATGCAATTGGTAGTTTTTGTCACAATGGTAATTCTATTTTCCAATTCTACTACGATTGCTTCCGTTTTCATAAAAACATGACAGATTGTCCTTAAGAGGAAATCAAACTTGTGCAAGATCGAAAATAAAAAAGAATGAAATCAAACTTGTGCGAAAGTGAAATAAACAACTTTTTACATTGAAATAATCACACAAAGAAATAAGATACAATTTGGGATTTCAGTTTATTTTCCATGTTTACAGTATAAAAATGTCATGTGTAAAATGTTTCATAGTTAATTGGGCTGGGGGAGGGCTATCACTGGAGGACCCAAAAGAGAACAAAATAACTTGGAATCCAGCTATGCTGTGACCATGGCAGATGCAAACATTGCTACCAACATCACAATGAGAAGAGGTTTCATAGCTTAAAACTTGTGGAAGTAAACAGACTTGTGCGGGTAGTGTAGTTCATCCATTTACATGTTCAGGAATGTCTCAATAGAGCCCACCACCCAGTTAATGCAGCAACTACACTCAGGCTTTGTCTTATACAAATCATGAACAGTGACCTCGAGTAGAGGCTGGTTAGCAAGACTGCCCCTCCTGGTTGCAAAGTACAGTACTAACTAATTGTAAAGAACAAAAAGGTCCCTGGTCACTTTTTTTTTTTTTTTTTTTTTTGCACAGTTGACTCCATCAGAAATAGGTAGATGGTTTTATCACTGAACTTTCTGGACTGATGTTGGAGTTGAAATTCAGAAATATGAAGTCCTGCTAAGAAATGCAACTGTCAGTCTCTGGAGCCCTAGCCCAGACTTCTCTGGTCCTGTCACTAGCACCATTGTTGAGGATGTGACATCCACAAAGTGAGTCAACTACCCTGGGGAGTCAGTATCAGTCTCCACATCATTCTCGCTGGTGTCCTGCACTCTATGCAATGGTTGCATTCATAAATGATTAGAAATCAAATTTGGTTAACCATGTCACAATTTAGGGGTCCCAGAAGAGCTTGTCATTAAATTAAATCTCAGAGTGGTTTTATCATAAAAATAAGGAAATGTTAAAGTTTAGATTTTCTTATGTCCCTGCAAGTTCTAAGACCTAATACTAAGTACTTAACATTAAGTTGGTATATAATAAATACTAAGTACTTAACATTATTACTAAGTACTTAATGTGAAGTCCTTAGTACTTAAGACATAATACTTTTTAGTATTGATGCTTGATACCAAGCAAATATTTCTGTATTCCTGTAACTGAGGGGCACTTGCACATGAAACAATGGCCACCTCTTCCTTCTTGGTCCCTAGAATGCTGACAAATGTGCATCTGTCTAACTCTTACAATATGAGTTAAACTAGAGTTGTCACCTGCAGATCAGATGCCCAGGCCCATAAGTAATTCCCTGAGCAACAATTCCTTGTCTTCTCAGATGAATCTTTCCTAGACTTCTTAGGGTTTAAAAACTCCTAAATGATGAATTACTTCACAAATGAAAGCTCTTGGTCATGAGTGAAAGTTCAGATAAATAGAAACATGTATAAATCCTGATAATTGTACATTCAAATCTTGTCACCCAAATATTATTTCAGTGCCAAAAGAAGTATCTAAGATACAGTTAAAGATACAGTTCAGATAATAGCTGGGGGGCTTGCTACCTTTGTCCCCAAGGCTTCAGATAGAAGTCTCTGTATTCTACTAAGGACAAACACTGATGTTTCGGAGGGAGCCCGAAACATTGCTCAAGCTGTAAACAACCTTCGTAAACAACCTTCGCTGTGCTGCCTCAGGCTTTAGGATCCTGGTTGTGCTGGGGAAACTCTAAAACGACCCATTAAAGAGCTTTATTTCACAGGTAAAACAAACTGGGTTGCCTAAGTGGAAAAGGGGCAGGATTTGGCCAAAAGGACTCACGGGATCCTGAAATCTAATTTTACTCAGTAGTTTTGCATTTCTTACCCACCCTTCGAAAGCCCATCACAATTCCTAATGAGAAGCAGTGCTGAGACATGCACACCATCCTCCCTCTCCTGTCTTCTGCTGAAACAAACAGGAAAAGATGGTTTACGCACTGAATCTGAACTTAAGACAGAGCAGTAGAGAAAAGGGGTTCTCACCCCAGTCCTATTTCATTTGTTTTGCTAAAAGTCCCGAGGGCAGGGGTGGGGAAACTGTTGGACATGAATTGCTAGCTAAGAACACCTGTGGGAAGGAGCCATGCCTGGAACTCCAGCTCCAGACCTCCCGCCCTGTAGACAGCTCCTTTCCCGCCAAGGCTGGGCATAACAGTGCCCTTGCACCTGGAAGAGGCCAGGCCAGGCTCCTGAACCACCCGTTGCAGCCAAGACCCAAGGTGCTCACCCTGCCCAAGCCAGCAGAGAGGAGGAAGCGGGAAGAGGCAAAGCACTATGTATTGCAGTAGAAGGGATCTTTTTGAGTTTTCCAAGGACCACTGCAAGAAACCTGCCAGCATAATAGAGAAGCTCCGAGGGCCTATCTGGCTTTCAACCCAAACTAGAAAGATGTGATCCTGCTTCTCAAGCAACACCCCACTGCACGTTGACTCAAGGTTGTGTGTCAAAGTCCCTCCTCCACACTCAGAAATGCCAAGCCACTTACATCATGCTTCAGGGCACAGTGGACAGAGGGACTCGCATCAGACACCTCTTTGAAATTCCACTTACTAGCCATGAGTCCTTGGGCAAGTCCCTTCCTGTCTGACCTTTTTCTCACCTATGAAACGGAATAATCCCCACTTCAAAAGAACATGGGGATTACAAGGCTGCATAGAGCAGGATCTGATCTATAACACCAGATCAGTACGTGTTAGGATACTTTCTTTCCTTCTGTGACCAAATAGAATATTTTGTCAAAAAGTGATCCAAAATCTAATTTTCTGAGCACCCATGTGACTAAAGCTGAGAACAGTGGTTCCAATGGAGGGCCTCACCTATCTCAGTGCACAACTACGCTGAAGACCATTCAAGAAAAGCACTATGGGCTTAAGAATAATCCACATTTTATTTGTAATGGAATATGACAAGGTGACATAGTAGTAAATTCATAGTAGTGATTCATTTTCTGCATGTAACAAGATCCATAAAGCACTACCCAGAAATACTTAAATCACTTATACTAGCAGGGTCTCTGCTGCAGGATTATTTAAATAAATATGCTAATATTTCTGTGCTACTTTTCGTGACGAATCACTGGTTATTTTTTTTTTTTTCATTTTGGTAAGTTATATTAAGAAATATTTAGTAAGGCTTCCAAGGTAATGAAGTTTGAGCAGTAATTCTCATAGAGCTTGACCTTTCTTTGTTTCTTGCTATTTCCGGGTTATAGGGTCCCCAAGCAAGAATCTAGCTACTAGGAAATCTCTCAAACAGGGAATTTGTAGAAACACATACACTCTCACACACTCAGCCACATGCACATTCACAAGTATCCACCGAGATACACACCCACCTGCCACAGGTAATGCAGAAGTTTAAGACGGCTAACATACCCATGTGCCATCTGCCTGCTGCTCAGAGAAATGGTCACATCTATGGAAACAAATAAAATGCCTATATGTAGATGCATATCCTTGTATAGAGGGCCTTGCACAGCAGGACCCGGGTTTAATAGGGTAAACTGAGGGCTCAACTTTATTGGTTACACCCACTCAAATCCCATCATTCAAGCTGGTGGCATTCCACAGAGCTGTAAATACATGCTTAGAGGAGATGACAGGCCAAAAAAAAAAAAAAAAGGAAGTGACCACCGCTGACTGCCCCCAGAGGGCAGGGTGAGCACCTTTCCCCTCTTCAATGCACACCAGCAAGGCCAATCTTCCTTATAAAGGAGCCCCAAGCTCCCGGCAGGGAACAATAGTGCAGCCATCACACCAGGGCCACCTGCCTCTCATCCTGTGCTATTAAGGATTTATCCTCTTTGTAGATTTTAAGAGAGAAGGGCTGAGGAAGAAAGGGAGATGATAATGGTTCGGCCAATAATTGGTGGTCAAGCATTTTCTCCACAGCTTACTTTACGAACTTTAGCACAACAATTATGCATTTTGACTTAAAGGCTAGTGCAAAGGATGGACAACCTATACGACCTTCTCTCGTCCAACTCCCAGAATGCAATTTTTTAAAAATCAAACATTGAGTTCATGGACTATTAAAAATAGACATTTTTTTAAAGCACGCACTTATGATCAACAGTTACCTATTGGTTAAAACTTCACCAGAGAAGATAGCAATCTGAGACCTATACTCCTCATTAAGTTCTTCTTTCACATTTAGTGTTAGAATTTTAATGACTTAGGTTGAAAGTTATAGAAAATCTATAAGCATTTAAGGTAAATGAAATCCTATCTCCTCTAACAGGAACATATATTCTACTAATCTTAGGGCACTGTTTAGCCCCTTTGGAAAGAACAGTCCACTGGCTCTAAGAACTGAAATAAAAATGTATTGTTCAATTGTGTGACGCAGCTTTCTGCAACCTTACATTTTTAAATGCCATTTACACGGTTCCCATTGCACCAATAACTCTAACCATTAAGATGTCAAAAGTACAAAGGCTTTGTAAGGATCCTGTATTTGATTTTCTTATTCTTTCAAAAAGGACTCAATACAAAGTTAGTGTAAAAAATCAATATTCAATTTAAAACACAAACAATAATTTCAAAAAGTCTGACATTCTTCTGTGCAAAGAGTGGAAGGGGGAGAGGAGGAGAGAGAAAATAATTCCTTAATTTAAAATTTTCTTCACCCTGCTAGGAATGTACATGCTGAAGTGAATGAACCCAACTTAACTCCTTCCAGACTGGTAATTTAAGATAGGGTTGGAAGCATGATATTTTAAAATGCTAATGAGCGGTTATCGTTACTGACTCGAGGTTCAAGGTTATGGCCCTTCCCAACTGCACCATATTCATGGCGTAGCAGCCAGTCTGAGATGTTCTCTTTAGACAGCCAAAGTCTCACATAGATTCACTCTCTCTTATCCTACCTACGAAATATTTCCTGAGAAAGACATCATAAGGAACTTCCAGTTTGAAGGGACCTAAAGGCAAAAACGAAGAAGAACAAAAGCACCATGGTTACATGGTTTGTGTTTTTCATAAACAGAACCATGCTGGCTCCATGCCACACCCACGGGTTTCTCCTACTTTCTTCTCCAACACATCTTTGTGAGCTGAAGGCTATGAATCAAAAAACATTGTTTACTTTTTCAGGTACAGTTGTATTATAGATATCCAAAGCCAATTTTAATTTTATAAAAGGACAAAATACTGTGGCACTTGTGCAATGCATGGAACAGCAGGTGCACATGCAGACATACGGGTATTTTAATGCTGCCCTCCTCTACCAAGATAAGTGATCAACCTATCAGGGAAAGGGAGCAGTGAATGCTTTTTACAAGTTTGCTGCAGGAAACAGAAGGCAAACAGGCTAAGACAGCCCACTGCTTGCCCTTCAAGCCACTCCCCTGTAGTAGGGCTTTGCCAAGACGGCTCCTCTGCCTACAGCCAGAGCAGCCAGGGGAAAGCCCTCTGAAGCCAGCTGCATTTAAGAAACAGATCTCAGATGAATCCTTCTGAACCAGAAGATTGGCTCCCTGTTCTCCTTTCCCCAAACTCTGCACCTCCATTCTTCTTCTCTCCACCTCACCCACAACTATGGATAGTTTGTACATGAGGAACCAAGTAAGCCGCTTTCCTGGTTGCAAGTGGCTGAGGTGGTAAGTTGCACAGTGACAGTGGTCAGAAAACCCAGGGACTGGCCAGCAGCAGTTGCCAGTGTGGTTGGCATTGTTTGGTCTCCTGTGGCAGCGCTGTTTGGTACAAGTTGCATGAGGACTTATTGTCCTAGGAAATTGGATGGTTCCAAGTGGCACCTGCAACCCCGAGTCACAGTGTTAAGACTCCCCTGGTTGGTATGAATCAGCGGGGAGAAGGACCGGGTGGGGTGGAGCTCCTGCTGCAGCCTACAGGGGCATTCCAGCAGGTCTGCAGTGGGCCATACCATACTTCCCAGTGGAACCAAGCTGGAGGGCAGGGGCAGGCTGAGTGAAGAGCCTGTGGGCACACAAAAACTTTGGAGGACTGAGCTTCCCTGGCCAGGGCTGCCCTCCAGGTGGGGCCATGGTGTGTGCTAGGGAGGGTGGCATGGAGTGGCATCCAGGTGGGCAATCCCAGGGACAGGAAAGGACTAGCTGGTTTAAGTAGCAGAGGAGTGGGATCAGAAACAGGGCAGGAAGGTTTTGTCTTTGGGAAAAAAAAAAAAGAAAAGAAAAGTAAATCACTTAATAGCTGTAACCTGATAGTGCACATTTTCTTTCTTTTTTGGTGGGGCTCTCTCTTTGAGGAATCTAAGGCAGCAAAGAACAAAGATGAAGGCAGGTATCTCTGAAACTGCCCATGACTCCCGAGTGATGCGACGTGGACAATTACACACACAAACACACGTGAACGTGCAGTGTCTGGTAAAACAGAATAAAGAGGAGTCTCCCAGAATCCAGGAGGGGGTTGACCAGAAGCAACAGGGGACATGGTACTAGACGAAGACAGGGACTAGTTGTAAGGCGAGGCTCCCAAGGATGCAGCAGCTCCGCTTTGGTTTACAGCCGTGACAATACTCCAGAGAACGGCTTTTTGACAAGTCCCATCTACGAGAGTCGGAGGCCACCAGTCACTGTATGTCAGGGTGGACATCCCCTGCTTCCTTTCAAATAAAGTGCAGATGGTCAAAGGATACTGGTCTATCATCTGCCAGTGCCAGTCATCAATGAAGAATAAAAAAAAATTTTTTTTAAAGACACCCCTCTGGACATATATATCTCTTTATATATTCTTCTTTTTATATAAAGCCACAAATATAGAACTTTTAAACCGATGTCTCGGACTGTAGGCGAAGAACAAATTTGTGAGATTTGGGGTCTATGAACTCTTCAGAGAGTACGATGAATGGGATTTTCTTCACATTGACTACAAGGCTGAAGTCCAAGCATTTAAGGACAAAAACGATTCCATCCTGTAACCCGTTAGTCACAGCCTCGTCACTAATAAGTCTCCACTGCGTAGAGAGCCAACGCTCCTTGTCATACTGCAAGGTGGGGCCCGCACTGAGGTATCGTTCCAGGAAGGCCTGAAAGGAAAGAAAAGCCATCAGAGAGGACACCTGACCCAAGGGGAGTCCTGCCAGCGGCCACCCTCACACCTAGGAAAACATTTTCCAAGTACACCAAGACCTCAAGAAGAGTTCCTCTGATCCCAGTGAATTCCCATCAGACTCTCACAAGTCATTACTGGGGAGGGAAGTCTTCTTGGACTTCCTCATTCACCTCTGCCAATCTCCAACCAGAGGGTGAGGTGGTGGTACCCACAGACATGAGGGATGCGGGGTGGCTGGTATCCATGGTTACCTGGAAGTCACTGCAACTAAAGGGCCTGGATCCCACTGTTCATTCTCCTCTACCTCTTCCAACTGAACCAAGCGTTCCTTGGGATCAGGACAAATAGCAGATGCAGAGGAGTACTCAATACATAGGAATACTATCCTGAATATGCAGCTGAACATTCTAGCCTGGCCCAAAGCTCATGTTCTCAGCATTACTGGTAGCATGACTTCGCACAGTTACTCCCCTTCTCGGTAGGTGGAGGTAATAGGGCTGCTGTTAGGGTTAGCTCTCAGAAAGCTCTCAGAGCTCTGCCTGCCACATTGGATGCACAGTGTGAGCCTGGTTATTTTATGTTGACCGAGTGCACACAGGGACAGTCAATGTCCCCCTCCCCTCTTGTGAGCTCTTGCTTCAGAGGACCTACTTCCCTGGAGCTTTTTGGCTGAACTATATCTTCATATACACTGTTCCTGAACACTGCTGTTCAGCACATGCCTCTCCATCCTCCAAATCTTCTCAAACCATTTCCCTGAACTTCTCAGATGGATCCACATGCCCTTCTCGGAGCTCCTCCGATCACTGGCATGATCATGAGTGACATCTATTTCTGGACAATTACTGCTGACTCTCTTCTCCACATTGGCCTGTACTGTATTGGAAGATGGGAACAGTCTTCTTTCTTTTTACATTTGAATTTCCAATTGGCACAGACTAGGAGCTCAATGGCATACGAATGAAATCAAGTATGTACACTGACTTATCTGAGAGAAGAAAAAACTAAGAAGTAGGCATGAATACGTACAGACAAATATTGGGATTTATCAATCCAGTCCTGAACAGAGGTCAAGGACAGTTTTTAAGTGGTATCCCCTTCCATCCACAGCTCTGATACTGCCAGATATATTATTTTTGATCTGTGATGGAACATTTTAAGGCAGAAAGTGGGGTCCAACCTACTTTGACACTTCTAATATAAAAGTAACTCTTATGAATCATAAGGAAAAAACAATAATTACAGAAATGACATTAGTTAAGATCATCTATAGAAGAATTAATATTAATAGAAAAATCAATATGAAACATTTTCCATCATATTAATACTTAAAGAAATCTACATGAAAATAATAAAAAGCATTTCCTTCTTGCAGATGGACAACGATGAAAGAGAATGATAACAATCCATGCTGCCACGAATGCGGGAGAACATTGATGCCTCAGATGCCAGGGGCAAATGCAGGAAATGAAAAGATCCCGACAACTCGGCAGGACCTGTAGCTTTGATCCAGCTGCTCCTCCACTAAAGATTTATCTTTTGGGAATGAAATGCTCACAGAAATATATACGTAAAAAAGAGAGCCGCTGCAAACTGTTTAGGCCAGGGATTGACGGACTCCTCTACAAATGTCAACATTTGCAGCTGTCCCAGCACTCTGTCCTAACTAAATGCTGCTGATGGAGCAAGAGCAGCCACCATGGTGTGTGCATGAAAGGGTGTGGCCCGGTTCCATATAATCGGATTCACAAGAAGAGGCGCCTCTGGCTTTGACTAAAGAACCTCCTAATGCAAATGTGCATTAGTAGGCGATCAGTTGAATAAATCTCGGTATCTGGCAGGAAAGCAAAAGAGCTTTACGTTTAAAAAGCAGGTTTCCAAAATATATACATACACAGTAAGATTCCATTTCTGTTTTTAAAAAATGCATACATGGGCTGGAGCGGTGGCTCGGCGGTTACGGCGCTTGCCCTGCATGCGCGAGTACACGGGTTCAAACCCCAGCACCACGTACACAACTAAGTGTCAGAGCAATGAAAACCATGTGAAAAACTCAATAAAAATTGATTCTTTCTGTCTCTCTCTCACTGTCCTTCTCTCTTAAAAAAAAAATGCATACATATTTACCCCTGATTGCTTACAAACCAACTTATCAGAAGGGACTGCTGGAGGTGGGGGATGAAAATATCAATTTTTATACCAGACTTTTCTTTACTGTTTGGATTTTTATACTAAGAATACCTATTATGTTTAATTCAGAGAAGTATAAATTGTTAAATGAAATAGGGAGCAATCAGGAAATTAAAAAAATCTGTAAAAGGGGAGAAAAATGGTTTATTCTACAGGATACGAGGCATAGCTATGCACACGCAGACATTCTTCTCATCTGCAATCAACGTAGGTACTTTGGTGCATTCTACTTTTTATAACTTAAAACTCTAACAAAGATTTTTCCCCATATTTCAATAGGTGATACACCACAATTTGTAAATTACTGCTCTGTTTTTAAATTATTTCCAGTTTGGAGTTATTCTATTATTTTGCAAAAAACAACACATACATTCTCAGAATAGTCATCCCTGGGTATCCACTGAAGGACTGCTCCGAGATCCAGGTCCTCCTCAGATACCAAAATCAGAGTAAGCTCTACTCCCTCACAAAAAACGAAACAGTATCTGCATATAACTCACGTACATCCTCTATAGTCTTTAAATTACCTCTAGATTGCTTATAATATCTAATGCAATGTAAGTACTATTCAAATAGTTGTTATATTATATTGCTCTTTGAAAAATGATAGAAAGAAAGACTGCATGTTCAGTACAGATGTGATTGTTTTTCCTGAACCATGGTTGGAGTAATCTGCAGGTACAGAACTCACAGATATGGAGGGCTGACTGCTTATCTGATTGTGCTGAATATTCTTCCAAGAAAAGGGATTAGAGAGTTAAGGAATATGGAAAACCTTATTTCTGTTTACTGAATATTTCTGTATTACCTTCCTGTGGGCTGCAGGACTGACAATGTGACCAGCAGGATCCTCACACAGCGCAGTATGTTCCTTATTGTAAACAGCTGCCAAATTTTACATGTGCACCAATGCCAAGCTCCTTCACTCTGTGCCATGTGATTTACATTTACGTATTGCCATACTTAATATCATTCGTACACAACAACCCTACAAGGTAGATATTACTATCATCCACATTTTACAAAATCGGACACAAGTTTAGAATAACCTGTGCACAGCCACAAACCAATTTGGTGGTGGGGCAAAAATCTGAGCCCACCGCTCTCTGAAGACATGATATATGCTACCCTCTTAATCTACTTTGCTCCTTGGCCACCATGCTCTATTAAATACATAGGTGTTTCTTTAATATCCTTAGAAGTGTATTGATTCATAATCAAAAAGACCATTCAGTAAAATGGATTCCACAAAATCCAAAATGCCTACCAAACTGATGGCATTACTTTGACCAATAGTAATGGCTATTTAGTTGTCCGTATCATGACAGGTGCTATTTTAAACACTTCCTATAAACGACTTTTTCAGCTCCCAAATGAGTAGGTATTAAAATTATCTTGTTTACAGGTTGGGAAACTGCATCACAGAGTCATCAGCTGTTTGTCCAAGGTTGCAGTTAGCTGGAGGAGGAGCCAGGTTAGAATGAGTCAGTTTGGTGCCAGCGCCTGCAGAGTACCCCTAACCACTACTCTACCCTGTCTCTAGGTGTAAATTCTTTGCTCTTCTAGAATCTAGAGGCCTTTGAAAGGCACACTTAGAAAACAACTGTACGAAGCTAATCTAAAATAAATGAGAATCTCTCATTCTTATCACTTGGTGTTTTAGAGAAGTCCTTCATTTTATCATTCCTTTTATTATCTGGATTAAACTGAGCATCCCTAATCCAAAAATTCAAAATCTAAAATTCTCCAAAACCCAAAACTTTCTGAGCACTGTCATGACATTACAATCCCGATGGCCAATACATACAAACTCTGCTTCATGCAGAAAATAATCTAAAATATATAAAATTACCTTACAGGTATATGTGACTCATAAATGACTTTCCTATTCAGACTTGGGTCTTATCCCCAAGCTATCACATTAGGCACATATAAAAACCCAAATCTGAAACACTTCTGGGTCCAAGCATTTCAGAGAAGGGACACTCAACTAAAAACACCCTAAAGTGCGACTGGCCACGTTTGGTGACGATTCGGGCTGACAGTGACAGCCGGCTGGGCAGCGCACCTTGGGGGTCATGCTGTTAGTGATGCAGAAGGCCAGGTGCTGCAGGATGCTCTCCATGCTGTGGTAGTGCTGCTGCCGGGTGGTGCGCAGATACTTCTGCAGCGCCCTGGCCATGGAGGGGAAGATGGCCTGGGCCGCCTCCCTAGGGTCCATCACCTCCCCTGGGGCTTTCTGCTGCTCCTCAGCCTGGAGACGCTGGATGTGGATGAAGGCCTCTTCCACTGCCACCACCAGCCTGGAAAGTGATTTGACACAGTCATCAGGGCTTGAGAACCGTTCCACGGGACGTGGAGGGTCACCTGTCCAACCTGTGGCCACCTGTCCAACCACCTGCCCAACGCTCATCAGACTGCCTGCATCCCCAGCTGGTCTCCAGAGGGTTGAGGAAGAGAGGGAGAAAGAAAGGCAACAGCAACAATTAGATGTGAGAAGGGAACTGGGGCTGAGATATAAACTCTGTTCTCAATTTTGCCACCAGCAAGCTTGGGAAGCTCACGTTAATCCATTTTTCATCTCTATGATGGAGGGTTAGATGAAGAGTTAGTGGTAAGGCCCCTCACACTCTGGCTAAAAAGGGATTTGCATACACTGAGAGGCAGCTGGTATGCAGAAGTGGCTTTAAACGAACCAGACTTTTGTCCCCTTGATCCAGCCCCTGGCCCCAGCACTCCCTGGGGAAAGGAAGGAAGAGGAACAGCACACATATGTGACATAATCTTTGTCCCCTCTAGTTAACAGCACCAGATCTGGAAAGCCAGCAAGGGTGGGTGGCATAGGACAGGCCCACTCCAGGACAGGCCACAGGCCAGCACCAGCATCACAGGGCAATCTGTTAGACATGCAAACTCCTGGGCCTGACCCCTTGCCTACTGTTTGCATAGTGACCTTTGCCACGGTGTCTCGGCCCTGGGATCTGCGTTAACAAGCGCTCCCAGTGATAGAGTGTCTGGGAAACATAGGAGCCAAGCACTCATGCAGGTGGTTTGTAAACAGACACTTCATTCTGGCAGTATAAAAAGAGAAGGGAACTCTACAACAAAGGGGCTTGGTGGGGGAGCCACACACCTTGCTCTCCGCTTCTTTACCCGCCTTTCATGCTCAGCCTCCTCGTAATACAACTCGTTGTGGCTGGAGTCCCTGCGTCGAGCAGCTGCAGCGATCATCGCCCGGGACTGACCTGTGGCGTTGTTACTGGGGCCTTTGGGGAAAGGACGGTGAAGAACAGCTTTAGTGCCAAAGGGCTGGGAAAGAGCAGATAACTACACTATGATCTGTCAGTACTGCCCACCCAGCTCCCAAGAAGCGCACACACAAATCCTAAAAGTAACTCCCCAGGAGCGGGAAGAGGACCCCGGCTCTTCTTTCACTACAGCGAAGGCATGAGAACAAGGAAATCCAACCCCAATCTGATCGGGGGAAATGGAGAAAGAACTCAGAAGGGGGTGAAGAACACTCGGCACCAAAAACAACACCCGGAGTGTGCTGAAGATGTCACTTACCATCGGCTACACAAAGTTTCAGTTTGGCCATAAGGGCAGCTGGGACATCACATTTCAGCAAACAATGAGAGAGAATGAGCGGGATGGGAGAACAAGGACAGACAGAGAAAAAAGAAAGTCAAAGGACATGAGACACTGGTCACAAACAGGAAGACAAGTTAAGTTGGAACATCACCGGAGCCACAACGTTTACAGAAAATACCGAGTCCTGAGCACCTGCAAAATGGCCCATCTATTAATTCAGACCTACAACCATCTCGTTCCCTGACTACTGACCACCTTAACTTGTCGGAAAGACATGGCAGATTTCAGGCTCTCTTATAGGTGACTTAGCTGGTGACTTTGACTTCACTAATGGGCATCTACCTAAGTGTTTAGACCACAGGTAGAATTTACCAGACCTTCAGGATTCACCAAGAAGCTCATACCTTGTAGAGCCAAAAATAAAAATAAAAAAATAAAAAAAACTGGGAGTATATTGCAACCTAAAATTGACATATATACATCAGTTGACTTGTTGATAACATAATCCTCTTCTAGAGTTTGCAAAGCTCTTGCCCCAACCCAAGGTGCCCAGCAAGAAATGACACCGTGTCTTGTTTCTTTCACTTGACTATCTAAAAACCCTGCAACACAACTTGGACTTACCCAGCCTGGCCACCAGCCTCCTGCTACCCACCTCCCAGCCAGGATTGAGAAATGTCCCCTAAGTCTCTTACCAGGTGCCTGAACCACTGAGATTTCTAATCTCAGTGGATCTGGGTAGCTTTCAAAGTCGTTGAATAACTTATTCAAATTTTTAAAAGTTTCCCTTTCCTACCACCTTTCAATATAAGGTATTCCCAGAAGGAGACGGGAAACACACCACTATTGTTTTCAATCATAAAATCCCCAAATGAATACACGTCCCACATAGGTAGACTGTAAATCAACATTCCTCTGCAAATGTTTGCCCACATTTCAAAAAGGAAAGAAATTGTTCTGAAATGAGAAAGTACACAAGGTAAGCACACAGAGAAAGTAGGATCAAATGTACCATGAAGTTTAAACAATACAGTCACCCAACTGTGCCCCTGCACACAGCAGACGCCGTTTCAAGGTACATACCATCTACGTTATAGACTTTCAGCCCAGCCATGTGCTTGGCTGCTCGGAATTTGGAGGCTGTTAGGAGGTTTGGGTTATAGATGGTGAAATCTTTGTAGTAATTTTCCAGAACCACCAACGCCGCTCGCTGGATACTGCAAAGAGAAGGTGAAATTAATGCAAAGGCTTTTCAAGGGATAATAAGTTGGCCCTAAGTGAAAAATGCTCTTTCCGAGTCAATGATAATCTCACTCCAAAGCTGGCTGAGTTCCACACATCCAGCACCTCCAGGATGAGAACTGAAAGACCAAACCAAGACCCATCATCTTGTGTCTCCCCCGAGGCTCCGCACGTAGCCGTATTCCATCTGGCCAACAGTGGGAAGAGGAAGAAGTGGCAAACAGTAACTGACATGTACACTTAGGTTGCACAGAATTTTTCCTATTTTTACTCAGTTTATAAAAAAGGCAACTGAGGACCTGCAAAAGAGCAGGAGACTGACTGATGGCCCCAGAGGTCATGAGGGAAAGGACAATTGCAGATTGGGGTTTATAAGGACCCAGCCGAGTGCTCTGTTTCATACACCATGCTGACTGCCCCGGGAGTAAGGAATCCCGGGGTTTAGTTCTTACATAGATCAGAGCAATGGCATCCACTTAGGGAAGATCCACTTAAAAGGTGTCAGTTGAGACCATCTGAACTTTATGGTCCACAGGCCTCCTGCCGCTTGGACCGCTGTCTCTGGTTCTTAGCAAATGGTACGAAGAGAAGGGGACCATTCTGGTCCAAATGTCCAAACTCTCCCAGCTTTCACCTGCCTGAACTGTAGGAGAGCCAAGGGGACACAGGACAGGTAATGTCCACAGGTAGGTGTGCAGATGCGGGGAAGGGCACCTACACTCAGAAATTAGCAAGGGTGGCACAAGAACATGCTCCTGGTCCCCGAGGCAGGATACAAACCACCTGAGCAACTTGTAATGACGTGACCAAGGGTTTTACAGACCCCGTCTCGTTTGGCCCTTACAATCATTCGAGGTAAGAACACCGAAGCTCAGAAATCTATGATCTGCACAGCAGCATGCATCATCTAACATGCAGGGGAGCTGGGACGTCAATGCAGATTCACAAACCTCCTACTTGGGCTCTCTGCCCTGCAAAGTGTGGCTGGTGTAAGTGTGTATCCTAATGTCTGCAGCTCTTTAAGCTCCTCACCAAACACCAGTGTGCTAGATACCACAACTATATTTGTACCTTGCCCCGTTGACTCTCATTCCTAGTGCTCTGCTGAGTGATGGTCCTATGTGGATTGTTTACCATAGCCGGAGCACCAGCAGGGGTTGCTTTGGATTCCTGGATGACCATGCTGCATTCCAGCACTCTCAGGGCAGCTCAGGGATCTTCACTTCACACCATGACAAGGAGGCCCCGAACCTACCAGCTGGAGAGTTGGCAAACAGCCCCATGCCCTTGGGAGCTCTGCTATAAGAGTTTAACACAGAGTCTAAAGATGATCTATAAGTCAGTCAGCTAACTTCCTTGAGAGAGCAGCCACAGCTGTGCTTTCATATATCTCCAGCAGTGCGTTAGGATCTGCATTCACTGGGTGCTTAATAACATACACATACACTGAGTCATGTAAACCAAGGGGACACTATCAGGGAAAACTTGGTGAGATCAACCTTCTATTATGGAAGTCTAAGACTTCTAAGAGTAAATTCATATTTTTAAAGTCCTAGTTATCCCTTCATTTAGTCACTCACTCACCAGTCTTGCTAAGTTGCTGAGGCTGGGCTTGAACTTGGGATCCTCCTGCCTCAGCCTCCCGAGTCGCTGGGATTACAGGTGTGCACCACCATGCTTGGCTCACTCACCGTTCTCATACTTAGGTATCTGCATCTGCCAGCACTGGGACTACAAGGACAGATGGAAAGAGCTTCTCCTTAGCTGGGTGCATGGAGTGCGGCAATGTGACAGTGAACATGCTCTCACTCTGGAATATATGGGGACTGAACAAGCATGGAGAGGAGCTTCAAAGCTTCCTGGGGCAATGTGGGGTACAAGTGCATCTTCCCTGGGGAGGTAGCTCTTGAGCTGAGTTTTGTGTCATTATGCATCTTTGTGCAGAAGTCCGCCCAGCTTGCTCTGAGCTGTTGGTGAGTCTCCAGCTCGGTGTGCTCCCAGCCTCCTTCCTGACCCTGTGGCATTCTCCCAAGAGGGGCAAATACTTCTCCATCCCTACTGCTTACGGAGACTTACTGTCCCCCACCCCCGGTGGTGCATGCATGTGCTCCCTTGTACACCCAGGCACTTCACTCCTGGCCCTGCCCCATGCTGATTTTCCAGAGTCTCTGGGCTTTTGTGAGACAAGAAGCTCCTCTGCACAGAAATGAGCCTCAGTCACACACGCAGTCACTGAGGATCAAGCTATTTCATCCCAGGCTCCTACAATAACAATAGAAATGTCTCTAGGTATCTGGATTTCAGCAGATTATTCCTCTGATTGAAATTTAAAAATTAAAAGGCAGTTTTGAAGGTTCTCCTCAGGTCTGTCTTCAAAGCAAAACCTTCCTGTGGTTGTTGGGTTTTGCATTTCTGTTCAGCAGTGCCACAAGGAAGAGCCCAGGGTATCCCACTACCTCGACTGGGCAGTGAGGGAGAAGTTGCGGTTTGCAATGCCTCTATCCCATGACACAGATGAGTGCCCTGTGCTGCTTGGAGAGGTGGCTTCTGTCCCTGGTGCAGAAGGTCCCTCCTTCCAGTGCAGGGCCTCGAGCAAACACCCTCCAAACTGGGGGGAAGTCTACTGTCCTTGGCAGCCTGCCTCAGAGCAAAGCCCTAGGCATCTCCTGGGAAGTGCACAGGGACGGGAAGTTACCAGCTGACAGAGGCCCAAGACCCTCTGCTCTGAAAAGCCACACAAGGGTAGAAGTGCAGTGTCCTCCTCTCCCTCCAGCACCGTCATCTCGTCAGCATGACTCAGAGCCAGCCAAGGACCTGGCTGGCCGCCCAAGCTGTCAAGCTAAGGCCAGCACTAAAGGACTCTCCGTGCCAAGTTTATAAATGCCTCCAAGAGCTGTGCACACTCTCGCCTACCAGGAATGGTCTGTCTGACACTCAGCAAATCCAGCAATACTAGGGGATGAGAATTTCCACAGAAGTAAAGATAACATTTAACCAATGTGTTCAATTTAAAGAAAAGGGTGGGGGTGATCAAATAAAAAACAACATGCCATCCTTCACCTTTTGACGGACAGTAAACCAGATCATATGCAGTTTGAGGGTTGGCGAGGTTCAGGAAGGTGACCACGTGACCTTGTCTCTGAGCTGTGCTGTGTCCATTACACAGTAAAGATGAGGGTCCAAAGAGCAGGCCGAGGCTACCTGTCCCCACACTCTGTGTCCCAGGCTGCACACAGTGTGAATGCTCAAGTTCTTTGCTTTACCCTTTTTTTCTAGATTCTTCCTTCCCAGTGCCTATCAGTCATCCCAGCTGCCGTGCCCTGGCACCAGCCTAAGTCACAGCCCATAAGGCCCAGATGCCAACAGCACCCACTTCCCTAATCAATGGTAAGGTTCAAAATTCTTCCCTCTGTTCCTCTTCACCCTCTACATGGTACCACCCAGGACAAGAACAGGGCTAACTTCTTTCAGGGAGTCCTTCACACTCTCCAGTCCCCACTGGGCTAATCTCCCCGCATCCCCAGCCACCACTTACGACCTGTGACATCCTCCAGGGAGCCAAGTTGTGCTAGCCTCACCTCTTCAACAGCTTGTCTGCGCAGTCCCTCATACCCAAGGGACAGCTCTTTTGATTTTCCCATGGGACATAACAGCTGTTCTCTCAACTTGTTATTTCCTGAAACCCTAGAATTCCCAAAGGTCTAGGATCCATCCTAAGAATACATTTCATACAACCAAAGAATTCCAGAGACAGAAAAGCCCTCAGAGATGAACAAGGGCAAATCCTTCAATGAATCCCAATCTCCAGACCAGGTGATCTGTGGGACGGAGGGAAGCAAGTGAACTCAAGTTGTGGAGAAACTGTCACTTATCACATTCAGAGACGAAAGGCAGTGACCGGGCTCAACAATTCCCAGGCAGGCTCTTAACTAGTCAGGTGGAACAGGACTGTGGAAATGGCCCCATCAAAAGCCTAAGGCAAGAACCCTTCTCCCAAACAGAGAAGCCTGAGCTCAATCCATGCCACATGCCAATAAATCTTCCTCTGTTACTCCCCAAGCAAATACACCTTCTCAAACCACATAGATGTGTAGAAAACAGCACACTGAGATAAGCCTAGTCATAGCAGAAATTCATTCAACACCTACATGTAAAAACACAAACGTAAGAATCCTAGATACACGTATGAAAGGACAACATCGACAAGGGGACACTCAGGACCAGCAGAGGCTGGTGCTGTCACCAATGGAAAAGAACCTCCTCCAAACCTGGACACCTGGGAGAGATGCACAGCGAGAGCTCAGCATAAATGCTGGAAGGAATCTGACAGCCATGTCCTCACTTAGACCTCATCAGCGATCAGCTTGCCTACAGGCCTATTTCCTTTGCAGGACAAAGAAGGTGGAATATGAAAGGATACGGTCTTTTGTGTCTCAACAACACTTTCAGTGTTGACCACGTTTACCTACTGATCAGCCTCAGTGGCATCAGGGAAGAGGGGCTCACCCTTGTACCAGACCTAGAAAGAAGCAAGCACCTGGAAGAATGGTTCAAACTGTAGTTCATAAAAAATCTGAACGATCTATCTTTCAAAAATAAATTCCTAAGAAAACAAGAACGCAAACAAACAAAAATTTCCACATATCCACATACCTGTACCTCCCATGCCTCTCCCAAGCTCTGTGACCACCTGAGTCTTCATACAGAGACTATGGAAGGAAGCATCAGAGTAGAAACAGGGCAGATAACGTGCAGCCTCGCTTTTGCACTTACTCTTTGATGGTAAAAAAAAAAAAAGTTATTAATTTCTCCAAACCTCAGATTCTTCATCTTTAAGATAGGAATACCAACCCTGAATACTCTGCTATACACCATAGTAAATGGGCTCCAAAATATTCACTGGTGAAAAAATGTATTTCCAAAAGGCTAATGAAATGATGGGAGCAGGCCAGTGCAGTTGGAAATTCCAGTGACAGACAACAGGATCCAAACACACCAGGTACTGACTAAGGCCGGCATAAGCTTATGGCAACTGTTTATTAGCTTAATTATTATTTTTTTTTAAGAGAAAGAAAGGGAGAGAGGGTAAAGAGGGAATCAATTTTTATTTAATTTTTTCATCTCACCTTTGTTTCTCTGACATTTAGTTATGTCTGTGGTGCTGGGGTTGAACCCAGGTCCTTGGGCAAGTCAGGCAAGTGCTCCAACCACTGAGTCACCACTCTGCTCCAGGCCCCAGGAGCTTAACTATTACTGTGGAATTCTGAGCTCTAGTACTTTCCAAGACTTCAAATTGAACTGGCATTTAAACCAGGAATATTGGAGGCTTAAGAATTTACCAACTACCTTCCTGCTTTCTAAAGAGGAGTTGGTACCTGATTTAGGTTTGTTCTAAAAATTAAGATATTTTAAAGTGCCTGGTATTGCGGCAGCCAACGTAAGCTCCTAAGTCTGCATATGTTAGGAAAGCCAATCTGTCCCCCATCTGTACCTGCATCAATCTCCCCACCAAAAACCCACTAGCAAAGGTGTTGCCATAGGACAGGAGCCATGGTGGGTCTCTCCGCATAGTATTCCTTAGGGACAGGGACCATAAAGTTAGGCAACTCTTTGTTTCAGTATTTTTCCCCAACTCTAAGCCTCTTGGAAATCCAAACTATCTGCCTACAAGGAGGTGTCCACAGTACACAAGGTTGAAACAGCACTGGCCTTAAGAGTCAGAAGTTCTGGATTTCAGACCTGATCTTACTATTTTACAACCCTATGTAGATCATTTCCCTTTCTTGGCCTGCGATGGAGATAGAATATGAACTACTGTACGTAGTTGTTGAGAAGAGCAAACGAAATCACGCCAGTGAAAGCAATTATTACTTCATAAAGCATTATACAAACACAAAATACCACCCTATTACTAATGAAGAGCATGAGCATTTTGCACCAGGGGCTAGGGCTGGTTGGTGGCTAGAATGCGTATGCAGCGCTTGGCATAAAGCATGACCCAACTTCCACTACTACGAATCACTGTTATGGTTTGGATCTTAATTGGCCCCCAAATGTGTTCAGGGCTTGGTCACTAGTCTGTGGTGTTACCAGGAGAGCATGAAACCTTTAAGAGGTGTGGCCTAGTGGAAGGAAGTTAGGTGACTGGAGTACCCCCTTTTTGGGGATATTGGGACACCAGCCGTTCCTTTCTCTCTGCATCCTGGCTGCCAAGTGGGGAGCAGCTTTGCTCTCTGTGTGCCAAAAGCTCCCAGCCGTGTTTCACTTCACCTTGGTTTCAAAGTAATGGGACCAAGTGACCACAGACTGAGACTGTGAGCCAAAATCAGTGTTTCCTCCATATAAATGGATTATGTCAGGTCTTCTATCACAGAATTCTAAAAATGGAGGGAATCTTAGTTCACCAAGAGAGTCAAGAATTAAGGAAATTGGAATCCATCAGGTTCAATCTCCTAATCCATCCATAGGCCAAGCCTACTGATAACACCTCAGACAACCTCCAGCCTTGGACTGAAAGAAAGGTCTCTTGTGTGGATCTAAAATAATCTCTCTTCTTCCTGCCTATTCACCCCTTCCTCCAGGACAAACTCCCTCTTTCTAATAAAAGTCCATCAGATACTTGAAGGAAACATCCCTGGCCATAAACCATCTCCTTTTAACCCCTTTATTTTACAGATAAAGGCACCGAGGCCTAGACAAGAATGTGTTCACACACACATATACACACCTATACCTAAAGGGTTTCTGTGAACTATATCCTATTTGCTCGTTTTTCCCTGGACTTGACTGTGGCTTCTGCAATCAAACTATCACATGTCATTCAGGTCGGAAATTAACACTGAGCTTTGGAGGCCATCCAGGCTGAAGCCCTCACACTGCCCCACCTCCCAGCGCAGGGAGTCGGGGAGAGAACAGGGCCAAGTGGATGAACCCCCTTCAAGTTTCAGCCTCTTCTTAAACATCATCTGGCTCCCCCTCCATCTGTTAGAAACAGTTCTCTTCACATGTGGAAAATGAGGAACCATCTCACATGCTAATGCCCCACATCAAGGTCAGGGCATTTATTCTGATCACCTGGGTATGTGCAGACAAGAAAAGCACAGAGTGTGGTTTCTCATCATGCGGTAAAATCTGGAAAGACTTCTTTTAGGGTACGTAGTCATTATCCTGCAAGCCAACTAAGGATGCTGACATTCAGAAAAACCCTAATAACCAGCCTCTCCAGCTCCATCCCAAGCAATTATGAATTATGAGCACCTGCTAGGTCCCAAGTACTTAGATACGGATGTGAGTCAGACCTTCAAAAAGGTCTCCACTCCAATCAGGGGTGATAACCACCCAAGCAGTAAGTATAATCAAGAGGCTGTGGCAGGACGGGGGGCGGGGGGCAGGGGCGGGAGGGAAGGGGAATTTAGCTTGTGCCCATGAAAGAGGCAAAGCTTCTCAGTTAAGTCTTAAAAAACGAACGATGATCCTACCATATGGACAACAGGCTTTGAAGCAAATTCCGGGCAGAGGAAGGGGTGTGAACAGAAACAGGGGTTAAATACCTGAACGTTTACAATGGGAACAGTGGGGTCAGCGTTTAGTCACAGGACAGCTGTGAGAAACCCATCACAGGGAAGTGTCTTATGAAATCTGTGTCCACTGAAGTCTCAGAATGTGACCTTATTTGGCACCAGAGTCTTTAAGGATGTTATTATAGGTAAAGTAGGGTCATACCAGTGTTATTAGAAGAAAAGAGGACACTGGTGGGATCGAGCTTCAGGTCAGTAAATGCCAAGGGTGGCCAGCAGCCACCAGGAGCTGGGAAGTAGCAGGCCAGGATTCTTCCCTAGAGCTCTCAGAGGGAGCGTGGACTGGCCGACACCTAGATTTCACATTTCTGAAAACCCGAGAAAGGAAACTGTTTTAACCCATCCATTTGGAGTAATTTATTGCAGGAGCCTTGGGAAGCTCAAACACATATATTTAGGGAAAGAGGAGAGGAAGCAGGTAGAGGGCAAGAGCAGGCTAAGGCACTGCCAATTGAGGTTCCAAACAAATGCAAAGGTGAAAGAGGATGAGGCAAGAGAGAGTGGGTCACAGTGTGGGCAGGAGAGGGAGTGGACAGTGTTGAGCCCCAGGATGCCAACACTGAGGCTGCTGGGACAGCCACACTGTGCCCTGCTCTTTAAGGTGCGTCTGCTCTGGTGGCTGCCCAAGCCTAGATCTTAGAAAACTCTAGAATTTAGGACCCTTACTTAAAAGTTGATTCAGCTTTTTGTGAAAACCCCCAGCCAGGGCAAGACAACCAATGTCCTGTGTTTACCTAACTGCTACCTCTCCCCGGAAAAGTCTCCGTAAGACGAGTCTGCCTGCACACAGGGGCTTCACTGCCCCCTAGACCTGTAGCAAAACTGACAGTTGAGACCCCTTGCAGCAATATTCCTGCACGTCCCAGAGGAGCAAATATAATTAGCCCCTGAGTGCCACTGCCTCTGTTGACAACCACACACATGAGTGTTTACGTCTGCTGACCTTTTAATTAAAATGTCAGGCTTGCAGCTGCATCTGGCAAGTTGGCATACCCCAGTCCCACACAGACAACAGACAATGATCACCTTAGAACCTGACGGACAAACTGCAGTTGGCTTGGCTGCTGACCTAGGAGAAAGGTTAAGTTTTCTGGGACTCTGTTAGGACACAGCAAGTGGGACACTCTCTGAGATCTTAAGACACCAGGCACAATGCCCATCCTGAGAAAGGAAGTAGATCAATGGCTCTGTTCCTTGACCTGGCCACCTGGATTCCTGTCCGGGCCCTGCTGGCTTCTCAAGCAGGTGGAAGCTTTAGCAAGCAGGTTCTCTGAATGGACACCTGCAAGCTGGAAAGTGCAGATCCCTGCTTCGAGTATCAGGCCGCGGACAAGGCTAGCGGGGCATCCACTCTTAAAGATAAGCAAGCAGAACGGAAGCCTGGGATATCTCATCCCAGAGCCTGAAGTGGGTCGTCATCGTGGAATGGCCTCCACGCGCAGGCGGGGAGACACCCGCAGCACTTCTCCGTGCTCTTTATTGACCTGTTTAAATTTTCTGGTCATAATAGTATAGTCCTGGAAAATACCTGCTTTAATAATAGTAGTAAACCACACCCAGAGCATGAACCCAGGTGACCACTCTCTCCACGCTGGGAGGAGTCCGGGAGATGACAACCTGCTTCTGTTGGTCGCAGGAATGGAACAACACAAAGCTGCCATGATCCTACTGTGGGTGCTGAGTAAGGTGGCAGCTCTGTAGGACAGACACCCTCCTCCTTAGCAGCTCTGATCACCCTCCCCATAGCAGAGATAGCAGAACCTTCTCCCACTCAGTCCTAGGGGACACTGCCGTAAGTGACAGGCTTGGCTCTGCCTTGGTCTTCTTGGCAGGTGGCTTGCAGTCCTCAGCATAGACCCTGTCACACTGCCACCTCCCTGCATGGTCCAGCCTGGGCTGGGAACTCAACTTTCTTAGTGTTTTAAATTACTGTGCTGAATCAAATCAAGATCAACAGCAGAGATCTCAGGATCAAAGACAAGCGTCTGCTTCATAGGCCCTAGGGAGTATATCTAGATGGGAACTAAGCACCTCCAGAGCCATGCAGGGGCTTGGCAGTCTTTCCCAACTTCAGCACCTCTGACCCTGGACTACTGCAGGAACACAGGTGACAAGCCTGGAGTCCCACCAGCCTGCCCAACTGGATCTCAGCTCATAGAGACAGGTCCAGATGAGACCCAGAGGAGAGCTGGGTGGCGGCTTAGCAGGACAGGGAAAGGAGCCCAGGCCATTTGCCCCCCTGAGTGTCAGTCGGCACCTCATCCTGCAAAGACTGTGGCTCAGTGTGTGGAGCGTGGGCCTGGTCTGCAGAGTTCTAGAGGGGAAGATGCAGAAACTGGTTCAGGGACATGACTGTCCCCACCCTAAGAAGGCCATCGACACCAGCTTCCTCTTCAAGGGCAGCTCTGCTCCATGGAGGTGAGTCCTCTGGGCCTCAGCGCACAGTGGGGAGCAGATGCCTTGCCTGTGACAAGCCGTCCAGCTGTGGCCAGTGCCAGGAGGCAGCTGTATAAACACAGGGCTTCAGTGTCCAGCACCTTTCACTCTCATTAAAGCAACTTTCAAACAGGCACCACAGCCCCAAACCACAAACGGCAGCTCCGTTCCCACCTTCCAAATCCCTCCACAGCAAAGCAGCGTTGAGCAAAAGCCTTCACCCAATCTTTAACCTCTCGTTCATTTTTATCCTTTGCTTTTTTAGGGAGTGGAGGCAAAGACTGGTGAAATATCCTTACTGAAAAGTAGCTACAGAAGTAAAATTCATGCATTTCTAAAAGTAACATTGTATATGAAACCATGGGAGCCAGAACCTCCATGGTCATTTTAAAACACTCTCTGCTGTCACAGCCAATGGCTCTGGAGACTGTCAGAGGGAGGGGCCTGGCCCAGCATGACGGGCATGTCTGATTAACCATGCTGGTCACGAGCTTACATACTACTCCATATACATACTCAGAACCACAGACATAGGATTTCACAGGGAGCTGGAATGTCCTAGAAGTACTGCAGTAACTTTAACTTCCCTGGGAGACTCTTCCTTCTTCATTTTTAACTAGCAAACCAAAGTACAGCCCCGAGAAGCAAGGGTCCCAATGAAGCTGGCAGGATGTGTGCGTGAGCTGGAGAAAAGACAAGAGAGGCTGTTTCATGAGGGCTGAGCTGCACTTTCGAGACTCATGGTTTCCTGGGGCTCTGCGGTAAAAAATAGCTAGTGTTCAACATAGTGTTTGTAACAAACTATACAAAACAGGGTGGTTCACACAACAGAAATTTATTTTCTCACAATTTTGAAGGCTAAAACGCCAAGATCAAGGTCTAGCCATTTGGCTCCTAGGGAGGGCTCCCTTCCTGGCTTTCAGATGGCCACCTTCTTTCTGTGACCACCATGTAATCTTTTCTTGTGTGTCAGGGTGGGGGGTGGGTATATGGGAACGGAGCAAGCTCTCTGGTGTCTCTTTGATACAAGGACACTAATCTATCAGATCGGGGTATTATTCTATGACCTCATTTAATCTCAAATTTTTCCTTAGAGGTCCCCATCTCCAAATATAGCTACATTGGGGGTTAGAGCTCATATAAATTTGGGGGGGACACATTCCGCCCATACCAGTTCCTTCTGAACACAGCAATACAACAATCATGCACAATCATAAACTCCCGCAGTTTAAAAGCACTCAGGAAGCACTCTAAAGCACAGAGTGTTCTGTGAGCAGTTACCAAGCATTTGATAAAGAGGTCCATGTTCAAGGCCAATTTGTAAGACACTCACCAACAAACACAGCCTTCATTGGGGCTGTGAATGTAGCTTAGTGGTAGGATGCTTGCTTAGCATGTGCAAGGCCCTGGGTTCTATCCCCAGCAGCCTCCCCTAAAAATAACAACAACAAACAGTTCAAACCTGCTGGCTGAATTAGGTACAATGGAACTTAGCAAAAGAGAACTCTACAGAGTGGGTCATTGTGAACAGGGGTTCCCCAGAGTGCTGCACATTGCATTGGGTCCTCTTTCTTCTTGCTGATGTCTATCTGTAGTCCCTTTTCACTGGTGTCCATGTGTCTCCTGAAAGCAGCTCTTTCCCTCCAATAATTAAATCTGTGAGAATTATATGCAAAATAAGAATAAATAGACAGGGAATGGCAGCGAAAGGTGGTGGGTGTCTGCTAGACTGAAGAGGGCTACTAGCCCCCACCTTGTACAGTCATCAATACCTAAATCTGGGCTAGGCTTGGCTTCCTTTAACCAAGAGAATTCAGTAGAAGTAATATTCAGCCAACTCCAGGTCTCAGCCTTAAGGGGCCTGGGAGCTTCCGATTTGAGCTTCCATTTAAGAATGCTTCCCAACGTAGAAACAACAAAGAGAGACCATGTAGAGAGGAATATGTGGAAAGAGAAAGAAGCCCTGCCCAGCTGACTCACCATGAGTGGAACGACACAGGGACCACCAGCAAGACCTGCAGAAGAACCTCCTGGCTGGCCCAACCCACACTGCAGAATATGAGGAATAATCGAATGGTGGTTGTGTTAGGTTGCCACATTGTGAGGAGCTGTTACACCATAACAGATAAGACGTCTTCCTTGAGACGTATAAGGCATAGAAGGTATAAAGGTCTTTATTTCTCAACTTAGACCCAATGAGTCAAGGATTCTGTCCACTCCAGCCCTAAAGCTAAAAATTGAACCAAGAAAAATGATAATGTATACAAGAGCTAGCAAGCAGCCTGGCCCAGGGTGACACCCCAGCAGCGCTAATGGAGTTTGCTTACGCACTGTGGTGTGACGTGAGCCCTCCATTCAGAGGCAGAATGGTGAGTGGTTGAGATCATTCTGGAGCCAGATCACCAGGGGTTCAAAATCTGGCTCCACCATTAGAAAACCACGTAGGGCCCTGCTAGACAGCTTCTTCAACTCTCCATGCCCCGTTTCCTCATTTCACAACAATCCCATCAGGACTACTGCGAGGACTGGGCTGTATGTTAGGAGCTGAGAAGGGACCTGGCAGAGTCAGAACCGCGAAACTGCTCACTGTTAAGGTTTTCTTTGCCTCTGTAGTTCTACATCTCAGGATCAATCAAATATACTAGTACTGCTCCAATATGCAGTACTTCCCTTTAAAGATTTCAAAACCAAGAAATTATCAATTAGAATGATTCCATATCCCGTTTACTCTCTTTTCTCTAGTTTCTGGTAAAATGGTATAGAAGTTAGCAAATCATTGTAAAATGGGGCCAAAGGAAAGTAGGGTGTGTATGGAGAATTACAAAGCAACTTTACCGAGACCTCAGGGTGCTTCAGAAAGCACAGGGGTGCAATGCACAGCAAGGTGCTGACTCCTTGTGACATTGAGCAGGTCCCTTAACCTGTGGCTCAGGTCCTCAATTGCAATAGGTGGATAACTATTACCCAACCTGCTCTGGCTCCCAGAGATGGGGTAAATTAAGACCAAACATATGAAAAGCCTTAATACCTTCCAAGGCACCAGGTAAAGGTTGGGAAGTACCATAATCTATTTATGGCATCTCACATCCTATAAGTAACCTTCTGCATTTTAAAAAAAGTTTTCAAATAAGCCACAAACTCTATTCTTGCCAACAAGCAGGGCCACAGCAAGCGCCTTTTATTAGTGCTAACGAGAAGCCTATTTTCTTTAAGAATCTAAAGTGTAGGCATTCTTTTGACAACTCTCAAAAATAGCTCGGTTCATTCAATGAAACCATCTTTCAAAAGGGGAAAAAAGAGCTCCCCATCGCTCTGTACCTAAGCCCAGTAGGTTCCTGGTGCAGCACAGGCTTTGCATAAAGGGAAAGTGAACGGCCTGTCATTCCGGTCAGATCTGATGAAGACCTGCTATTCTGATGTCTGAGGCTGGCTTTGTGCGTTCCCATTCGCCTCTCCTCCTGTCTCTACGCTTTACAAAAAGGCTTAGAAGTTATATTTCCAGCCCAGTGGCTCTTCCAGCCACCGCTGGGTTTGGATCAGATTTAACTCAAGGATCGGCGGGTGACCAGGCCCACACAGTGCCAGGAGAAATGCCAAGCCTGCTCCAGCTCTTGAAGACTGGCTGTCACAGGGCATCAAACCCTGCGGAGGGTTTTACTTGTGAGGAAAGGCATCTCTCCTTCCCCAGACACTTTTTCCACCTCATAATTCAGGGTCTCCACATGAGGGACAAAGGGGGCTTTATACAGGGAGGGCAGGGAGAGGAAGAGGGGCTGAAAGGAAGACACTGGGAACCACTCAAAATGCTCTCCCTGCCTGGGCTGCTGGACACTTGCCACCCCTTAGGTCTCCCTGGAGAGCTGAGGAAACTGGCTTCACTTTAGAAAGGAAAAACAGGCAGTATTTGGTCACAGTGAGAGAAGACTGAGGTTTTGGAGCAAGCCTGTGGGCCATGCGACACCACTGGTCTGGTTTCTCCCACTGGGTTCTACCCTGATAGTACAGCTATGGGGTGAGACACCAGGGCTGTCGCCAGTTATGTTTTTAAACATAACTTTGCTTTGCTCCCCTCCAGACTCTACCCAGATCTGGGGTGCTGGTCAGATCAACCAGCCTTAAAGGGAGGAGCAATGTGTGAGCTGATGAAGGGGAAGTCAGTCCCAGTACCCTGACGGACCTAAGGTAAGAAAGATACCACCCTTCCCATTGCAGGTGGGGTGCATACCAACTAGGAATGAAGGCCAAAATACAAAGCCACAGTAGGCCCCACTCCTGGCCAGTGCTCTGGCTGCTCACCTTCACATGCAGTCCCAATTGCTCCTTACCTCCCCAGTACCCACAGCTGGATTTCTCTCCAATGCTTCAATGTCGGCAAAACCTGTCCTGAGACAGACTGTTTCCTGCTGGGCTTGGTAACTGTCACGGTCTGAAATCTCCTATCCATTGCGCCGTCACCTGTCCATACGCCTGTTTTCCTGACTGTCCACTACACAGCAGTGCACTGGTCTGTCTCCAAGTGACTGCAAGCCCCAAGAGTCCTGAAACAGCGCAGGCAGCCACCCAGGTGTCTCCGGAGCACTGAGTCCTGGGCTCTGCATACAACAAGTGTTTAACACAAGACTGCTGGTCATTTTGCAATGCAAAATATAGAAAGCAAACTCTCTGAGATCAATTTGCAGCAGTGAGTTGCCTTCAGAGTCTTGTAGCTACCTATAAAAGCCTCAAAGCACAGATTTGTTGGACGGAGCATGTGAACCAGATGCCAATTCCCTCTGAGGATCAATTAGGGTGGCAGCAACCTTGAACACTAAATCATCCACTCCTCAGGTGGTACAACTGAGCCAAAGGGATGAAAGAGGTACATGCCAATCAGACGATGGCTTGGCAGTATGACCCAACTCCAAACTGGGGCCGGGCCACCTACCTGGGCTCCAGCCAGAACTATTTCAAAGCCAATTGTTCTGGTTCTCACTAAGGTGCCCTTGCACTATTGTAGGATACACATATCACATATTCTGCCCAGGAGGCAGAAGAGCCCAGAGGGAGAAGCTAGAGGTCTGACATCCCAGGGACCAACTGACCATGTGTCATGCTCCATGCTGGACACCAAGGATGCCAGGAGGAGTAAGAACCAGGTCCATCCTCAGGGAGCTCATAGTTTGTGGAAGAAAACAGATGGAAAAACAAGCTACTAATGTGAAGTGAGCGATGACGTAAAGGGAGTATTAACTCGGCCCCAGCTTCACGATAACCTGAGTGAATTCTAAACAAGACTAGACATATTATTTTGTACAAATTACTTAAACTCCCTAAACTTCAATTTCTCTATAACAATGGGATTATTAACACCTATATCACAGGATTCTACAAATACAAAATATGTGATCTGTATGAAGTGCTTACTGTTACCTATAAACTAAGTGGTACTTTTCGTTAATCACAAAATAATTAGATTTTATGCATAGGTTTAAATTATGACACCCCAATTGATTTCTATCTTTTTCTCATGAATATGTTTTAAAACGCTCATCTCTTACACATCAGAGAGTCTTTTGCCTGTGTTTGATTCTTCACTGGGGGATCAGTAAAGTGATCATATAATTTACTGCCCAAACCAGGATATCTCTAAGAGTGGGGGAAAAGGGAATGATTGATAATTTGGGGAAGATGGAATTAACAGTTGCCTGTGCATTGCCCATAAGCCAATTTTTGGGTCAAGATAGCAGCTATCACCAGACATATCCTTTCCGTACCACTTTTGGGAGCTGCCAACAAGATTGAGAACAGCCCTGACAAAACGTGAAGCTGGCGGGCCCCATCCAAAAATCCAGGAAACTGATGCATATGGACACTGCCCACCACCCACACGAACGTGCATGCACACAGCTCCTTTCAAACCTGAAAGAAGTCAGGTCCCGGTCCTGGCACGTGCATCTGTCCTGCAGATGACCAGCAACATTCTAGAGGTATCAATTACTCATCACGTCACCCGAATGCCGTCCCCCGCTTACCTTAGGTGTCCTAAGCTGTAGAAGCGGGACTCTCCGTCAGTGGAGCGCACCACCTGCAGCGTGAACATGGGCTGCAGCTGCCTGAGCTCCAGCAGGACGATGGCCAGGTAATGGATGAAGAGGAGGGCATCCACGAGGGAAACCGCGTATTGCACAATGCCCTGGTAGTTTCGGTCCCGAGAGTCCAAAATACGGACTCCATAAAAAAGCCAATAGGAAACCACAAAAAGAAAGATGAGGACCAATAACAGGGCTCGAAACACAAATACCCGGGGCACGTCGGCTCTCTGCTTGCGGAAGAAGAGGGCCCAGGTTCCAATGAGCAGAATGAGGAGTTTGAAGGATACAGAAATAAAGAGTCCCTCACAGATTGTGCCACAAGGTTCCAGCTCATCCCTCCACAGGATTGGTGGTAACAGGATGAAGGCAATGGGGGTGAGGAAAACTAGGAGTCCCAGAAACGAGGCAATGGTGAGGCCCAGGTAGCGTTTGCAGTCCAGCCCCACGCTGTCCTCCATGTCCTTGCTGATCCTGGCAATGTCCTCCTGGGATATGCTGTGCTCTGAGGTGCCTGTGATGGCTGTGGTGGTCTCTCCCCAGTTGTCATCCTGACGGGAGAGATGACAGAAGTCATTTGTCACAAGCCACGAAAAGACAGCATAGGCGGAGGACACACCCCACTTACCCAGCTTTACATGCTGGGCTGGGCTCGCTAGGAAATGGGAGCTGCATAAACACATAATGAAGGAATTTTTTTTTTAACTTTAACAATTTGCATCGAAATTTTCAACGTAATATGTATTTACCTTTTCAAACAGAAAACATAATTAAACCTTTGTGTTGCTTGGGTGATTCATTAGCATAACACTGTTTACCATCCCCTGTGTTGAAAAATCCCAAGAAACCCTGGGGCCTGGGGCTTTCTTTGCCCTTCAATAAAGGACACAGTTGTTAGACTAACCTGGTGAGAGGTCACCTATAGAAGAACTCCTGTCTTTTCCCCCCAATTCACGCTGAGTTCTTACAAAATCCAAATTCTGGAAGTGAAGAACATTACTATACCCTCCAACAGCTCTGCAGGGCATAGAAAGGGAACTTACATTGCTATATAAATCCAAGCTGTAGCTGGTACATGCATTTTTTTTTCTTAAGAAAGAAGGGATAGTGAGAGAGAGAGACAGAGAGAATCAATTTTTATTTAGTTTTGCACATGGCTTTCGCTGCTCCGAGACTTCGCTGTGTATGTGATGCTGGGATTTGAACTCCAGGACTTGCGCATGCCAGGCAAGCGCCGCAACCACTGAGCCACCGCTCCAGCCCCAAACATGCATTTTTTTAAAGCTCTGTATGATGTCTGCAAGACCCAATCAGGAAGCAGCGATATCAAACATTCTTTGACAACAGTTCTCATTGACCAAGTTAAGCAAATTCAAGAATCTATGATCAGAACAGCTCAAAAATTCTTTCCAAAGCATGTTTTCATGACAAAGTAAACATCTAGGGCATACTAATAACCAGGATTATTATCTTGTATCTTAGCTCTCTTGTTTTCTTTCTTTTTTTTAAACTTCTAGGTAGTTGCTAGCTGGAGCAATTAGTCTATTCATTTAACAAGATCCCGTTGTCAAGGTTTTAAACACGTTTGCTATTTCACTGGCAACTGTGACTCCATTCCAAAGCACAACAAAGCAAGAAGGAACCCAGAAGCCACAAGAAGTCCAAAGAGGTTTTGCCTCAGAGATTCATGAATTTGATTTAACTCAGAAAAAAAACTGTGAGACGTAGCAGCCAGAAGAGTAAAAGTAGGACATCAACTTAATGAAATCTATTTGAATCAGCTATAGAGAACTCTCATTGCCAAATAACTTCAATCAAGTAAAGATTAAACAACAAAACAAAACCACCCATGATTTATGAAATGTACAGGCTAGGTTAAAAGGTGGCAGTGGAGGTAAAGATCCCAACCTGTGCACAAATAGGCCTTCCGATCGGGGAAGTCAGGAGTCTCAGAGAACACGAGGAACATTACTATGAAAAGTTGGAAGCAGCCAGGACTCCTGGAAGTGTAAATTGGTAAAACACATTTGGAAAACTGGCCTGACAATTTCACAGAAATCTGAGGACATCTTTAATTAGATGGCCCAGCAATCCCATGCCTAAGCTTTACCCCTGATGACTGAGAACATGTCTAGAGAAGATTTGTACAAGAATGCTCTTAACTGCTGTGTTCATAAACAGCTGGAATGGTGCAACTCCAATGTCCACCCACCGGGAAAACAGATAAAAACTGTGGTAAATTCATACAATAGAGTACTATTCAGCAAAAATGAAAAAGAGAATGCACTGTTGAAACATACCAAAACATGGATAAATGTAAAAATCATTATGCTGAGTCGGGGGAAAAATCATATGATTCCAATTATATTAAATTCTAAAACAGGCAAAACTCATCCAACAGAGATACAAGTCAAAACAGTTTGCCTTGGAAAGATGGGGTTGGGGACAGAGACTGACCAGGAAAGGCCTCGGAGGATTTTCTGTGGTGAGGGGTGTGGGTTACAAGGGTGAATTCATCTGTTAAGATTCATTGAAATATTTAGGATCTGTCTTGTTTCTCTGTGTATAAATTTAGGTCATTTTTTTTAAAAAAGGAAATAAAAAAATCAGCCAAGGAGGAAAAACACACACACACACAAATTCAAAGATATACACCTTGATTAAGAGAAGGTGAGTTTACAGACTATAGAAAATAATCTATTTTGCAACATACGTAGTAAAGGCGCTGGCTTCCACACCTGTATCAGAGCTGGAAGGCAGTTGTGAATCAATGCTGAAATAATTATTAGTAGTCCCTGTGGTCACTGTTGCCAACCACACTGCTCTGATTTAGCTGTTCATTTTCTTACCTGCTAACTAAATCTCTTGTTCAACGTAAGAACATGTGCACAACTATGTCTTTAAAAAAATGTAGATGTAGTGATATTTCTCTGAAGTCTGAGGTTTTTAGGACAAAAAAGAGCTAAACTCCTCTGATTCAATCCCCAAGATTTTCCCTGAGGAAAGCAGAGGCCGGCTCCACTTGATTGCCCAAGGTAATGGAGCAGTTGAGATATCCAACCTCCAGATGCCTTCCCCACCACATCACCCGGCGGGAAACATCAACAGCTTCCCGGTGAGTACAAGGCGCAGAAAAGCTGCAAACAAAGGAATGCCTTCGAGGTGGGCCACCAGCAACCATGAATCCGCTTCTTAGAGGAAGCCGACTCTTGAAGCACTTAAGGGAGGCCCAGTCCTAGGCCTGGGCCTGGGCCCCTCTGTCTGTCCTTCCGTCCACACGCCCTCCCAGAGTAAAGGCAAGCAGTATAAGAGTTCTAAAGGCATTTTCTCACCATGAACAAAACCTACATTCAACCCTCAACTATATTTTAGGGTCCCAAGAGGAATCCCAAAATGTGCATACTCTGAGGAATTCGAGGTTTCAGTCCATGTATCTGCCGACACGCGCCTATCTCTGTGTACCTACAGGTGTGTTCTGATACCTGCTCCTCTGCACGGCTGTGTATGCACACTCTGTTTCTGTGAGGCAAGGCTGGACACGCATGTGTTTCAGGAGGTGCAGAGGTTGTGCAAGCATGCTTGGGAGTCTAGCTCAGATGTTGACTTAAATCAAGTAGGCTGCCAGACAGCAACCCGAGGAAGAACCTACATAATGTTTTTTTAAAAAATAATCAACTGAAAACATTTCAAAATTGGGTGATTTCCTAATCACCCTAATGCCTGGCTTTTCTTAAACACTGCAAGACCCAACAACACTTAGTCCCTGCTCTCTGGGCAGCAGGAAGTGTCTAGAGCTGAGGAGCTGCTGTACAGGACCACAGAGATCGCTACCACCCAAAGCTTGTGTGATACACTCCTGTCCCTTCTTTTTGATCCAGAGGGCATCTGATTCATTCTTGTTTCCTACCAGGCCTCTCAGTGTCCAGCCCCTGTCCTAACTTCTTTTCTCATCTCTTCAACGCTACTTAGGCTTTCTGGAGAAAGAGTTTCCTTCCCTAATACTGTTCCATTTTGGAATGGGTCTCCTGAGACTCCAGTCCGCAACCTTTTCCCTTCCCTGCCCTGTCCTCAGCAGTTCTGGCTTCTGTTCAACACCATTCAAAGCAGGCCAACCAATCACACTTCAGAAGAATCCCCAAGCCACCCAATGGTAGGGCAGGCTGTTCTTAGACGGAAAAGAAACCACAGGACATAGATAAACTAATTAACATGCTAGAAAAATAAAGATTAAAAACCCAAGAGAACTTATTGCAACAAGACTTAGGAAAACATTTATAGAAAGGAGACTTGGTCAAGGGGCAGCAGTGTGCTTACAGACCACCTGTGAGCCTTACCTGAACTTCCTCCGTCCGGGTGGAATCATTTGCCAACAGGGGCTCTCCGGTGGGAGCTTGAATGGTGACAGATTTTTCTGACCCTCTGCCATCTTTACTCCGGGGTGACTTGTGTCTTTCTCTAGTTCTCTCCCTGAAACGTAATGATAACAGCTAGCATATTTATTAACTCTTTCATCAAAATACATTATAAATTTCCTTTTGAATTTAGAAAAATTCTACCCACAAACACACCACCACCAATACCCACCCATCTCTGCAAGGAGTGCTACTTAGTATTTCCTTTCTGCCATCCCAAGACCAAAAACAAAGACTCATTCCTTCTCTATCTACAGTGATCTTAATTTTCCAGAGCCTAATACTGTAATTTTTTAATTCCTGAAATTATTACACTTAATTGTAATAATTACTCACTTGATTTGGTTATAATTCGTCAATTTGCCTGAGCTAATTTTCTAGGGATTTTTTTTGGGGGGGGTGGGGGACACCACTGTAGAATATCTAAGCTTTGTTCTATCCAAAAAAATCTGGGACACATCATCACCCTACACTTTTGGACAAGAGAAGAAAGGAAACTCTGAACTAGGACAGAGAATCATTTACTTCTACCTTCTCACAAATTCAAAACTAAGTCATTCCCATAGGTTCTAGATGAACTCAAAGACACTCACAGAAACAAACAAAGCTAGGACAAATGACACCAAGAGGTGTGTGTGTGTGTGTGTGTGTGTTCCAGGCATTCTAAGGAAAGCAGGCTGGCTTTTAACCCAGATGAACTTTTCTGGGTGGTCTTCCACGCTGACTGGAAGGACATCCTGCTGTGGGGGGTCAATCTTGAAATTACAAAATGAATCAATCACTGTGGCCAAGCCCGAGGTCACCATCGGGTCAATAAACACTGTATGGAAAGTGGCACTGTAACCTCCTGCTGCCTAGGGCGAATCCAGGAGCCGTGGTCAATAGTCAATCAGTTCCCTTAGCACCCTGTCCCCATAAGCCAGTTGACATCAGTCCTCCTTCCTAAAACCACTTGCCCTCATTCCATGGTCTTCCAGGCAAGACAGAGGAAGCAACGCACATGCAGGTGCGGTCGAATCTTGATCTGCCCCTAACAGATGTGTCATCTTGCACAACCTCTAAAACCTCAGTCCCTCCATGTAGGAAACAGGGGCAAGGAAAATACCACATAAATAGCGTGCACATGCTCAGTACATAGTAGTCATTACTTTAGCTTACCATCATGATTAGGTCACTACTCTTATTAAAGACAGAATGGTATACTGACTTTGTGACGTACAGCGTTACCTCAGAGAAAGAGATGTAAGCAGAACCACTGACACCTCATCAAACCTCCTTCCTTTCCATACACAGATCTTCTAGACCTACCAGTTAGAAGAGAAAAAAAAAACCCACAAAGCAAAAATTGCCACATGCAGATTTCATGTCAAACTTGCACCTTATCATAAGCACTGGATAATTCCTTCTGAAAACCAAGAGGCTCCCATGGTTGCAAAGAAGCTTTCAGTGACAACAGCTCTATTCCGAGAGCACAACTAGGACTAGGGTGGTTCTGGTCAACTCCTTGCTTTAATCAGGCAACCATGAAAAAAGTCAAATAAGCAAAGAATTTGGCTGTTCACCCAAAAATGTAATGAACAGTGCCAATCAGTCCTTCTCCCACCCAATTTCAAAGCACTCTGCTAAGTGCTTCATAGTTTCACTCAATCCTACCAATGACCCTCTGGGGCCAGTATTACTGTCCCCATTTTACAGATGAGGAAACTGATACCCACAGAGTTTAGGTGACTTCCCAAGGATGTAGGGTGTGGCAGAAATAGGATCTGAATCCAAGTCTGTTGCCACTATCTCTATTCAAATCCACTATGCTACACAAGAACAACTTGGAAGATTTTATAGAGTAAAATCCCTGATGTTCACCCTCACACCTGTCAAACTACCAGAGGTATGAAATACGTCTTTGAAGTTACTACTAGGAGTCCTGATCGCACTGTGACCTATTTAGACAGCACAAAGCTGTGTGCCCAATGCCTTGGGCTGTCCAATATGATCATTTCAAAAGGTTCTCCCCGTGAGAAACAATACACAATGTGGGAGAGATTTCGCCCAGGCACGGTCAGTCTGCAGAATGAGTTGTCAGACTAGGGCCAGGACTGTTTCTCCAGCAGCCCCCACCTGTGGCCAGATGAACTGGTTTTCTCTATCTTACTCTGTCTCCATTTTCCCTTACTGCTGTCATGTTTATCAGTGTCTTGGCCATCAGCCAAGTCACATGCTTACCTAACCCATCTCTCTATTCACAAGTCCCATGGGTCAAATCCTGTGACAGCTCAAATTCCAGTGGAAACTAGAATCTTTCGCTGAGTGCCAATTCCTGCATCCTGAAGGGCAGAAAGCAGGTGAGGAACCACCCAGAGCTGGAAACAGCCTCTCCTCTCCATCAGCCCCAGCTCCCAACCCCCCAACCCACGCAACCTGGCTCTTCCAGGGCCCAAGAGCACCCAGATACTGAAAAACTGTCTAACAACGACCCTGGTAACATCTGAGGTAAACCAGATAAGAACCTTCAATCTGATAACCCGAGGGAGGTTTCTCATCTTCCAGAGCCTGCAACCTTAAACCAGTGCTTCTCAAACCCCAGCGTACAGAACAGCCACACGGGGTGCAGACAGCCGTGAAGACTGGCAGGACCCACCATCACAGGATTTATCTGGAAGGGAGACGACAGGATTCTATATTTCTCACCAGCTCTCCAGGTGTTCAGAATGCAAAGGTTCTAGGAAATTTCCCCCAAGATTCTCCCACCCAACTGGTCCTGGGAAGCGGGATGTTGGAGGGACTGCTCAGAAGCGGATCAGTGTGAACCACCTTATACACAGCAGGGGCTCCATAAAATTAGCGACCATGTATGCTCAGCTGCACCGTGTGACAATGCACAGTGCTTCCGTATTAAAATAGTACTAACTGGGTGAATGAGGGCTTCCGAGAGCTGAGGACCTTCCACACAGATGTTATGGTTTAGATATGAGGTGTCCCCCAAAAGCCCCTGCGTTAATGCACGAACACTCAGAGGTGAAGTGACTGTAATGTGAGAGCCTTAACATTATCAGTCTGTCCTTGTTTGAATGGACTAAAGGCTTAAGTGTAGGCAGGTGGGGGCTTGGCTGCAGGAAGTGGGTCACCGAGTAGGGGGCATGCTCTGGAAGGGTTCTTCTTCCCTGTGGCTCCTTCCCCACTTTCCTCTCTCTGCTTCCCTCCACCATGCCCTTCCGCCATGATGTTCTGCCTCACCCTGGGCCCAGAGTAGTGGAGTTGGCCCACCATGGACTGTACCTCCGAAACCATGAGCCCAAATAAACTTTTCTTCCTCTAAGTTATTCTTGTCAAGTATTTTGGTCATAGTAATGCAAAGCTGACTAACGCACAGGTCAAATGACGGGAATATGGGGCAGTCTTATCACTGCATCAGCTGTGCCAGGGAGGGCTGCTCCTTGTACTAGTCTTGTGATGGAGGAAGCATGACCTGCCATACAGCTTTTATGGAAATCACTATTCCTCTATTACTAGTCCAGGTACTGAGTCAGGGCAAGACTTAAGAGTGACATTCAACAAAAAATACTGCCATCCATCCAGTGCTTTCCAGTCTGCAAAACTACAAGTCAAGTGTGGCCACTTCACTGCAGTATGAGCCCAAATGCTCCAGATGCTGTGACACCAAAGGACATGTGTAGCTTCCAAGTTCCCTCTGGGAGAGGATCCCCATTGAGAAGACAATGGGTCCACGTGTCTATGTGTATAGAAATAGATCAGAGGAATAAACAGTCTACCAAACCAATGAATGGGGTGTTAAGGATACATGCACACTTGCGTATCTTTCTTACTTTTCCTAAGTTGTTGAAATCACCTGTGTGCCTTTGCTGAGCAGCTGTGTCATCCATGGGAATCTTCATATCTTTACCTCTGAATCTATCCCCAGACACCATCTGGCCATATGAGCAAAGATAAGTGTGTGTGTGTGTGTGTGTGTGTGTGTGTGTGCACGTGCGCACACGTGCGCATGGGATGGTGGGAAGAGCAAGCAGCAGTGTGTAGGATGCACCTGCATAAGTCTGCACTTTTGTGTGTCTGTAAATGCATCTATTTAGGCCAATTCTAGAGCTGAGCCCTTGGGGGCTGCTGCAAAACAGCCAGAATTCTGCTACAGCTAGAATTCCTTTAATTCCCACACTGTTTCCATTTACAGTCGGAATTTCCTGGGAAGATTATTTAGACCTGTTTCTGTTGTTTGTCTATTTCTATTTGGGGAAAGCCAACCCCACCGGTTACTCCTCCCTTTCCTTCTCTACCACCACCCACTACCTGTCCTCTCTCTACTGTCTGCTGGGCGTGGCTGACTGCTTCCTCTGGCCCTGTCTGGTATAGGAGGGCTGCGTGCAGCCGCGAACTGGAACTGAAGTGACCCCGGAACAAAAGCACCAATTCCTCCACCGTCCAGGCAGCCCTCCTTTGGACAAAGCGCTTTAGGACATTAGTCACACCAACTTTTCACTTCCCTTGCAAAAGCGGCAATTCCCTTCCAAAGGACCAATGAGCCTGAAATCTGAAGAGGACATCTACCAATCTTGTCACTTCAGGCAACAAAGCTGCTCTCTGAGCCTTGGTTTCATCATCTGCAGCACAGGCTACCACCGCCCACCCCTCCAGGACTGCTGTGAGCATGGGAGGTAACAACCAGGAGGGGCCAGCAGGGACTCCCAAAGTGATTGTTCACACTGCTGACAGCTGCTGTATTCAAATCAAGCAACATGCGCTCTGGACCCACAGGTTAGGTGAGGTAGGCTAAAGTGAACCAGGCACTCTCTGAAGCCTGCAGACATCACCAAACCAGGCCATGGACCTCTTTGCTACAAAACAGTCACTTGTCATTGGCCAGTTCTCCAAGATGATCACAGTTTCTGAGTTGGGAGTTGTATGAAAATTACCAAAAAGCAAAGTCCCTCCCCTTCCCTGTTCTTCTGTTCAAACACCCAACACGTCACGGAGCAGAGCAGTCTGCAAGAGAAATTCCTGGGATAAAATAAAAGCCCTTGGCTGTGTCTCGGGCCTGCTCTCGTTGCTGTGGAGGGTACGATTACTGCTTAACCTTCTTTATGCCCCAGGAAAGTACTCCATACCATCTGCAGATCAAAAGCCCCTGCCCCAGCTTCTGTGCTGGGCCTGCTGTCAGCCAATTCGCCACCGGGGTAGCAGTTTGTTAGAGAACCATGGAAGGCCCCTCCAACCCCCACGCTCATATCCCTCCACTTGGAGCTACTCTGAGAGCCATGCTGGCTCAGGAACATTCCTTGATTAACTGATTAGAAGCCTCAGCTTGTGTTACCATTCGCCAAGGACTTTCCACACAGGTCCAGGGAGGAACTGAGAGTTCTGCGAGTGTTGCATTGGAGTATCAATTTCTGGGGGCTCCAAGAGGCCTGAAAAGGCAGAGTAGCAATGGGCCCTGAAGCGTGGAAGTCAGAACATGAGAAAAAGGCCAGAGCCGGCTCCTACTCAGAATCCTGCAAGCCATCACCCCTACTCATCCCGAGCTTCCAGAGAGCCCCAAATTCCTACTTCCACCATCATGATGTGGAAGAGGAAAGCCTGGCATGCTGACAAGGAAATTGCTCTTCCTACTTAGGTCCAAAGAGTTGCTGCTTTAAAACAGCTGTTTCGGGGATGTTAGAACTAATCTGGTAAGTTCACCCACTGGCTGAAATTTGTGATTGAATTTTTATCTGTAGGGCGTTTCTAACTTTCTCCGGACCTGGGCTCTGGCATAAGACTGCAGGCTCCCTCACCCCACCCCAGCAGCACCCACACTTGATGAGCACCCTCTGCTTTCTGTCCTGAGTGGAAAGGCCAACCTGGGCTCCAGTGCAAACAGGCAAATATTTATAAGAGCAATATACGAAAATTTAGAAAATAACGAAAGTTTAAAAACAAAGATAGAGTACCACCCATAATCAGAGACAGGCAAGATACTGATCCTATCATATGTAAATATAACTATTATAATATACAAACTGTTGAATCCCATTTTGATAACAGCGTATCATGAACATTTTTCTCATATCATCACATAATCTTTGAATCTTTCCTTTACACTCTTATTCTATTCATATTTATTTTTAAAGAGAGAGAAAGACAGTGAGAGAGAGAATCAATTTTATTGCGTTTTTCACATGGCCGTCGTTGCTCCGACACTTAGTTGTGTATGTGGGTGCTGGGGTTTGAACCCGTGTTCTTGCACATGCCTGGGAAGCATAGTAACCACCAAGCCACCGCTCCAGTCCCTATTTACATTTTTTAATTACAAAACAGTCTTATTTAAACAATACTGAGCAACTACAGAAAGATACAGTCTAAATGAAGCTCCTACTCACAGTCTGTGGCTGAGCCCCTCCTTGCAAATGAGCACCCCTGGCATCTTGGAGAACATGCTTACAGCCCTCTTCCTATGAGTGTACATCCATACAGACTCATTAATTAGTAAATTAGAGATGCACAAAACAAAAGCTCACTCTGCAACAGCTGTCTGTTTGGGGAACTGCTCAGTGAGGGAAACAAACATGAGGACAGTCACTGTTCCCACACCAGTGCAGAGCTGTGGCCAGGGTGGGCCTTCGGGCTGGGGTCAGCGGGTACCTCTGAACACAGTGCTGTGATGTCAAAGCCTTTAACAGCTTTTACACCACCACTGGTTAGCAACCTCCTTCTGTGTTGCGCATTTAAATGCTTTGCACGAACAATCTCATTTAATCTTCTCCACAACCCTGTAATGAAATTTCACAAATCAGGAACACAGGTTAAGAGGCAGCACTGCAAATTCATCAGCCACACTCTTAACCAGTACAGCACCACCTATTTATTAATTCACTGATTCACTCATTCCTCCACTCAGCAAACGCTGCTGGTTAGCAACACAGCAGACCCTACGAATACCAGCGCAGACCTGCTCATTTTGTAGAGGAGGGAGAATCTGGCCCCATCACCCACGATAGTATTTTCAAAACCCAGGCTTGTTCACTTGGAAGACAGTCAAAGAGAAATAAGGTGCCAGGCCAATCACGCTGGTTTGTTGCGAGCTTCATGGCAAAAGCATCATGGGCAATGAGTCAGCAGCTTGGGGTGAAACCAACAAATTAGTACTCGTTTTTAAACTTTCATTTGCATTGCTGGTAAAGTTTTGGGAGAACTGACATCTAGAAGTACTCAGAAATGAAAAACATTTCCTCTGCAGGGGGAAAATTTAATTTAAAACCAATTATGAGAAATTAAGGTCATCAGCCCTAATGGTGGCTATAAAATGTAAATTGATGGTATAGTTACTCCCAACACATGTCAAGGCTCTCAGAGCTCGGCTTCTCACGCACCAGGGGAGTGAACCTCCAGTGTGAACGCCCTGTAAGAAAGTTGTTCAAAACCTGAGTCTTCAAAGTTCCACCAACCTGCAGTTTTCCCCAAACAGAAGAGTAGAACTACTGATAGCTTACATACCCTTGTCTGTGAGATTTTTTCGAATGGCTTGAATAGTATGAATATCCAGAATATGTGGATTCGGTATCCATAGCAATGGAGAGCTTTGTCTTGATGAAAGAGCAGGCGCTGCTTCTCTTTCGAGGTAGAGAATTTCACCTCCTGGTTCCTAAAGCCTCAAGGAGTCTGAGAACCAGAGGAGGAGCTTGCGTCACCAGGAACAATGCTGGGAAAGGGGAAAAAAGAGAGATCAATCCTCAAAGCCAATCTTAATGGGAGGGAAGGACAAAGGACAGCAATCGCCTCTCATAAGCAACGACTTTCTCTTTGTAATCTCTATTACGGAAGGAGGGAGTAAGGGTGGGCACTAGCCTCTAAATGCTACACTTGCGAAGAACAAGCTTCCCAGGTGCCTGGGATGGGTGCCGAGAGAGCCAAACCCCATCCCAGCAGCAGGGAGATGGGCAGTGGGAAAGATGGGGTGGTGGTTCATTTCCCAAGCACAGCCTCACCCTCACTGGCTTTAGCCATAGGAAGCAGCTTCTCACATCAATCCTGGACAGTACCCAGCCCCCGACTGCCACTGTGCTGGTTACAAAAACAGTACTGAGATGTTGCTTTTGAGAGTTTTGGTCATAATTTCTAAAAAAGTGAATTTAAAAAGAAATCCTATCTCTTTAATTCAAGAATCCAAACATGTAAAAATTTACCTTAGAGAACTAATTCTTCAAAGAATAATTATTATGGGCCAGGTGCAATGGTGCACATCTGTAATCCCAGTGGCTTAGGAGGCTGAGGCAGGAGGATCACAAAGAGACGGATTAGGAGAGACAGTGAAATGGCTAGGTAGTCTGGACAGAGGGCCCCCTTCCAAGAGCTACCTGGCAGAGGCAGAGAGTGATTGACAGAGCGTGCTCAGGGCCTTCAGATGCAAAAAGACCATGAGATTCACCTTTGTCCCAACTAAGGTGGGGGTGATCACAGGCTGGCCCAGGACCTTCAAATGCAAAAAGACCTTGAGGCTCACCTAAGTCCCTGATTAAGAGATGGGGGTGGTCACAGGTGGGTACTAGGAAGTATTTGCCACCTTTTGTTTTAACCAATGGTGATCTTGACCAGTTTCAATGCCTGCTTTACATAGATTTTAACCAATGGAGTTGATGCATTTCTCAATGCCTGCTTTGCATAAATGTTAATTATGCTCATACCCCAAGTCAATATAACCTCTGGCCTATCCTCCATTAGACGGTGTCCTGCTTCCAGGTACCCCTCCGCTTTGCGGAGTCTCTGCTCTTCTTCCTAAACAAATCCTACTCCTTTTACTCCTCCTTCCGTGGTTCTCCGTGGATTTTATTCTTAAAATTCATGAGACAAGAATCCAGAACATTGGCATTGAATTCCCGGGGTGAATTTCCACCACACCAAGAGCTGCAACACCCAGCTTTTAGCTGGAGAGCTGCTAACACTTTCAGCTGCAGACACCTGCAGCCAGCCCAAATTCCCAGTTTTAACTGGGAATGGCTGCAAACACTAGAAGCGGGCTGTTTTGGCTGCTAGAGTCTGTAGAGGCCCAGACTCCATTTGCCAGCGGGAGCAGAGAATCCGGCCTCATCTCAAAAATCCCCGCATCAACAAGTTCAAAGCAAGTATTAGCAACTTAGTAAGGCCCTGAGTAACTTAGTGAGACCCTGTCTCAAAATAAAAAGCAGAAAGGGCTGGTGATGTGGTTCAGTGGTTAAGTACCCCTGGGTTCACTCCCCAGTACCAAAAAGAATAAGAATGATTATTATTCCTTCACTATGAGTCTAAACATTACAGTTACAATCACATAAAATAGCTTATGTGAGAAAAAGAATTAAAAGTGGACATCAGAAAATGAAAGCGGTTGATTTATTGACTGCAGGCTCCTGGGTCCTTCTCCACACTTTCATTAGGTATTGCTTTGCAATAAAAATAAATTGGAAACATTTCCAAGTACATTCCTGAGTTCCCACTTGCTAAAGCTTTACTTCTAGAAAGCAGTTCTGTCTCTCCCAGCACCCCCCACCCAGAGCTGGACTCCGCCCAACAGGGCTCCTCCTTCCAGCGCCCCCGGAAGCTGAAGCTGCAAACAGAGCCAGTGAGATAAGTGTGAAGAAAACACAAAGAAGGGGCAAATACCATACCCCTGCCTCTACTGGGCGGAGGCCAGTCTCCCTGACCCTAGCAACAAGTGTCTGGAGGGCAGGCTGGGGCACGAACTGGGCCTGAACTGGGCCTGCGTGGCACATCACCACACCCCAACGCAGCCCCCAGAGCTTGGAATTCTGATTAGGCCCAACCTAATGCCCTGACCATTCATTCCAAGGCCTGCCTGCCACCCAGCTTTCCAAACTCAAATTTCATTTCTCCTCTGCCATGAAGTCCAAGGCTAGCCCTGGGAAAGCCCGGGTGCCAGCCCAAGCCGACACCACGCAGTTCAACCTGGGATAAGCCTTTTGTCTTCTTAAACCTCGCTTTGCAGAACAGCCTCCAGCCTCACAGGGTTAATATGAAGACGCAAGCAGATACTACAGGATTCACAGCTGGGTTCCAATCCCAAACAGAACTCACATCCCAGCTACAGGACCTCAGTCAAAACCTCTGAACCTGCAAATGGCAGGATGGTTGTGAGGACCAAACACAACCAGGCATGGGGTAAATGAAGTTGGTGACCATTAGCACTCCCCTCGTGGTTCCAAACTCCAAGTCCCCCCTTGTCTTTCTTGATGGGATAAAAGCTTGGGAAGGAGCTGGGATGGAGAGCCTCTGCCAGGGTGCAGGGGTAGGGAAGGGGTGGACCTTTAGTCCACCACTTACTAATCAGTTTTGCACTTGAGCTTAATCTTACAGCCAACCCCAGACAAAAGAAATAAGTAGCCTATTTGGAAGAGGGAGATAACTGTAAAGATTAAAAGTGAAACACAATGGGCATTTAAGAAAAGTTAGTTAGTTTGGCTCTTGGATTAATTTCCACCTTTCTGGGGACTTCAAGAGCAGGCTTACTTTATTTTTTCCCTGCTCAATCTCCCACCATAATTACTAGCAATTCCAGTGAGCTTTCAGCATTTTAGAGTCTCACTTCCTTTCTGCTCCAGACTTTGTTGCTTTCTCACCAGCTTCATACCTGGCAGATACCATCCTTGGAGATGCAGCTAAGATGTGCAGCTGACATGAACTCAGTCGCTTTCCCCCAGAGAACTCCTGGCCCAACTCTCTAGTGGCCTGCATGTGTCAAGGCTTGGATCCTTCACCCAGAAAACTGGTCACCCTTCTTCAGATTCATAATTAACCCTTCAGAACTCCTACTCTTGTTTCTGCCTTCCAACCTATAACCCTTAATTCCTTGTTCCACTGTAACACTAGTTATTTCTTGCTAAATGCTGAGGGGTATCTAAGAGGAAGGTGGCTCAGGCTCTGCACACCAGTGCTGATCCTGTCTTCCTGCTTCCCAGCTGTGACATCACAGGGCAGATGTTAACCTCTGAGCTTTCATTCCAATCCCTCGCAAATGCCCCCCAGTAAAATGGGGTTCATTTAAAAATCTCTTCCAAGAGTTGTTGGTGGTGGCTGGAGCGGTGGCTCAGCGGTTTCGGCGCTTGCCTGGCAAGCACGAGGACCCAGGTTCAAACCCCAGCACCATGTACACAACTGAGTGTTGAAGCAACTAAGGCCATGTGAAAAACTAAATAAAGTTGTTTCTCTCTTTCTCTGTCTCTCTCACTGTCCCTCTCTCTTTGAAAAATAAAAAAAAAAAAGAGTTGTTGGTGAAGATTAAAAACTCCCAACATCCCTCTAGCACACAGAACCCAAGTTTCATTCCTGTCCCCTTCTGCCAAAGGTCATCATGCTTCATCCTCATTAAAATCTCAACTACCCACTAGGGCAACTCCAGGCATGTCCCTCAGAGGAAATCACAGCCCCCAAGTGCCCTCTGGGGAAAGGCTTTTCCTAACCCTACCAACCACCCTCCCCCAGTTTCTCTCCCACACTTCCTGACCATACTTGCCAAAGGGGGATGTACATGCTGCCCCTCCCTCTCTATTGTCACCAAATCCCCCATCTTCAACTCTCCACTGAAACATCTCACTGGAGTTAATCAGAGACTTCTGTGAACCAAATCCAAAGGTCACATCCTCGTTCTACTTCTCCAAGCCCTTCTTACCTTCTTGATTCATTCATCTACCTCTGTATTTAAAGAGTAGCCATGAGGGACCATTCCAGAATGCTAGCGGCATAGCAATGACAGAGGCACACTGACTGTCCTTTGGAGCTCTGTGGCTGGCTGGCCTCCAATTTGATGGCACCTGTGTCTCTACTACCTCTCCAACATGTGTTCCCTTTTCCCATTCAGTCATCCCTTAACACTCAAAACATGTGCCATTATGATTCTCCATCTATGGGTTTACTATAGTATATGCTCCTTAGAGGCAGGAGCTATGGCTTCCCTACTTCCAAGACACTTTGAACAGAGCAGGTACCCAACAAATAATTACTGAAGAATAAAGCCCAGATGAATACTTCCTGCTTGGATACCTCTTGCTCCACTTGGGATTATTATCATCCCCCTACCCTATTGCTCTCTCACATCTTGGCCCCGTCTTTCCAATTTCCTCTGCCACAGTGATACCATCATCCTATCAATCTTACAGATCTAACCACACACCATTTTCAACACTTGCTTTCCTTCATCCCCCACATCCAACCATCACTAAGCTCTGCCACTCCCCAAACCGATTCACAGCAACACCAGGTTAACCTTAGCAAAACTTCGGGGTTTCCTCAATTAATTCAGTCAGTGCAGAGCCCCACTGTCCTTCAAAGTTAACTGTTACTACTGTGGTTTCCAATTCTTGTCACCTAAGCTCTGGGTGAGGATTAAGGAGAAGCAATAGGAAGCAAACTAATAAACTCCACGGTGTACTCATTTTAAAAGAAGGTTTGAGCCCAGGTTAAGAGCGTTTATCCAGTTAATAAAGAAGCATATCCTAAAGCTGATCACTGCAAAGACGTATTTACAAGACAGTTCCTCTGAATGCACCAGGAACTGACAGCACTCACAATAAGGTCAGAGGGGATCCCTTTTCAGGGAAGACAGTGAAGTATGAAAAAGAATCCGGTTCCCTGGGTAATAAGCTTTCAGGCTGTTGCACTGACATGCATGGGATGGAGTCATGCAAAGGTAAATATGACCCTAGAGCCTGAAACTGGCTGCTTATCATACCCCTCACATGACCTATTTTGTTTGGCCCAGGCTGGGCAGCGGCCAGAGGCCAGAATAACTTTTTAAATTACAATGTAGACAGCACTTCCCTGCTTAAAACTCCTGCATGAATTCTGAATAAAATTCCTAATCTTCCCACTGATCTGTAACATCCTGCCCATCAGGCTCCTCTAAGGCACAGGGCTCTTTCCAGCCTCATGGCTGTGGCAGACTACAGTATATCTGCTGGCATCCACTGGTCACATTCCCTGTTTTGCCCAATTTGTCTCAACTTAAGAGGCCTTTCTGATCCTCCAGTGTAAATCAGGCCCTTCCCAGCACTCTTCCTATCCCAATTTCCAATCATACATTTGCTTGTATGATCACCATTAATCTGGCTCCTTTATGGCCTATGAGCTCCAAAAGAGCAGGAACATTTTTCAGAACTGTCTCTCCGCTTTCTAGAATGTAAGTGGCATCCAACGTTTGCAGAATGAGTAAAAGGTTTTGCAGCAGACCTTGGAACACAGAGGCGCACATTCACTGTGGAAGAAACTCTGCATGAAGAAGATTCAGCAGTGGTGTCAGAACTATGGAGAGTGTGGCCCCACCACCGGCTCATACCACAGCTGGTTCACTGGCAGAGTTCATAATTCAGATGTGCTAGGCCATACTCCAGCTGGGCTCAAGAGCATCCTGACTCTCCTGCCCCTTAAGAGCTACAGGCACTGCTTAGCGCAGGGTGGAGACTCACATCAGGACAGGAAGCGAGCGCATCAAGCCACACCGCAGGGCAGCAAGAGGAACACTGTCAAGTCAGGTGCATGGGATGCTTTTGTCTGAGTGGCACTGTCTTGAATTCTGGAATTCCCAGGCAAAAATGGCCAGTGAACCTTTTTCACCACCCTTTATCAAGAACAAGTGAAGGTCAGTGATCTCAAATATAATCTTCCCCTGAAGTCACGCTCATTCATTTAACAACACCTGACTTTTGACTTGAAAGAAAAACAGCCCAGAAAATCATATGATGGAAATAATAGGTTATGGCAACGATAGTGGTAAACATAAGCTAATCTTCATGAAAAGGAAATTATAAAACATCAACAGCTCTGCCTAGCTATTAAGTAATCAAGGGGGTTCTGGTTGGGAGGGTAGAACATTAACCGTTCAAGGGGTACAGGATGTACGATGAATGTCAAGGGCCATCCTGCTCCTTCTGCAGTAGATGTAGTTCCAAGGTAAAGAAGTTTCTGGGGCAAGAATAGTATATATACTCTGTTTATTACTTTGAATACTTGATTTTTACCACATGTAGAATTCTAAGGGTTTACTCCTTTATTTACTGCTTAGATTACATTTTGGACTAAATATTTTGCTCGAAGCACCTGCTTTTAATCATACAGTCCTAAAGGGGAAAATGACAATTTAAATAATTTTGTTTCAAATCAACTTTTCCTCTAGTGAGGACTAGCATACAACCCCAGGTTCTGGAGTTAGAGTATCACCATTTAAATCCTGACTCGGGTACTCATTAGCTGTTTGACCTCAGAGCAAGTTATACAACATCTCTGTTCCTCCGATTCCTACTGTAGTAACACAATTCTATTTTACTTCCCTTATAAGCTTATGGGGGGCATTAAATGAGATAATTTTTAAAAAATCATTTGGAACACTGCCAAGCACACGGTAAACACAGTGTTAGCTGTAATTATTCAGTAAAGTGAAATTCCTTCAGTTAGAACGAACACCTTTCTGTGGCATATGACTTAACATATTATTTTCATTGAATTCATACATATTTATGTTTTAATCTGATCGTCCACCTTTAACAACTGTTATTAACTGTGGCTAAGTAATTTAATAATTTCTATCCTAGCCCTTGTAGGCCTCCATTATCTATTCCTCAGGTTGGAAATGAATGTCACAAACTAGAGATCACAGTGTGGGTTTATGAGGAGGACTGAGAGGAAGGGTGCAGAGAAGGATGGCAAAGCCTAGGAAACACTTTCCTGAATCTGTGTTCTATAAACCATAAAATATCATCCGGGTCACTGGAGTGAGAATCTACAGGGATGGTGGCACTTGTGACAAACCCAATAATCCTTTTATAGCAATAGAGCTCTAGCAAATGAATGATTCTGAGTCATTATTCACAAGGAGAAAAAAATGTTAACCTCTTTTTACCTGTCTTGCCAATGATTTCACCTCACCTTCCCAAAAGAACTGCTCTTGGCTTAAATCATTAATTACTTCTGATATGCCTCCAGCTGCTCAATAGATTTCTAAGAGGTGTGAACGATTGACGCTTTGGGGTTCTAGGAAGGACATTTGTTTTTAAGCAATCCCTTGCCTCTGATGGACTTCTAAGCATCAGATGGAAAAAAAAATAGTAACAACAAAATTTCGTGACAATTAGCTCCTCTGTGAGTTCCGTGGTGCCAGGTCCAGTGAATATTGTCCAGTTAAAGATTCGGGAGAAGGCAGGTGGGAGCAGGTAGTGGCAGAACATGCAGGCAACTTTTCTGCAGCTTTGGTGAGACCAAGACGGCACATAGATACAGCCCAGCAGCAAGCCACCCATGGAGAATGGCAGAGTGCAGTGCCCGCATCACCTGCAACATACAGATCCCTAGCCACAGCCAGTTCATGTTATAGAGAGATGGCGGCAATAAGCTAACAGCTTACATTTATCAAGCACTTACTGTGTGTTAGACTGTTTTACGTCATTTGCATGTAATACCTCACTTAATTCTCAGAACAAGCCTTTAAGGGAGATAAAATATTAATGTCACAGCACAGTTAAGGAAACCAGGCACACACCTAGTATGTGCTCCAGCTAGGGCTTGAACTTTGGAAGACTAATTCCCAAACCTGTGTTCTTTGCTATGGAAATTTTATAGAAAAGTAGCAATTATCAGAATTGTTTATTTACATAAAGGAGGGTAAGTAACAACCGTAAATTGTTCCAAACCATACATAATCTCACAAAGAATTTTGCAATTTCAACTCCTACTCAAAGGTTCAACGTGCTAAGCATTGTTTGGGGATAGGGATTTCAAAAGAAAAGAAATGAATCTGAAATAGTTCTAGCTCTTAATGAGCCCACAACCCAAAGGTAGAGACCTCTATCTAATTAAAATCCAGTGCGATAAGGGTCCATCCAATGCAAGCAGCAGGTGAAGTCTCGGGTATGTGTATGTATTATGATAAAAGAGAACATAACTTTCCTCATTCAACACTTATTAATGCTTCAATAGACAAGGATGGCTTTGGAATTGTTGCTTGGTACAGAAACTTTAAATTTCCTTTATGGCTTTGTCCTATTGCTCAATATATAATAAAACAGTAAAATGCGCTGTTTGGCATGTAGCCCTTGCATATATGCCACTCTCAGAATTCTCCCATTTTACTTACAAATTAAGTTGCAACCAAGTCACACTGCCAACACTGTCACACTGCAAATTTCACACTGGGTGTTTTCACCAATCATATTAAGAGTCACCAACATTTGGAAGTGCTAAATGCTCACTGATAGGTGAAGGGTGTTATTTCTTTGAACTACAGAATAAAAGTTTCCTCCCAACAAATCAAAGCCCCAACCATATCACATTTATTTAATTCAAAAAACTCTAATTAGTGGTTACATAAAATGGCTAATTATGTCTCCCTAGTTTCAGACAGTTTCTGCCATCTCACTTAAAGAGCCTGGGAGCTGTGTAATCAAATAACCCACCCACAGGAAGGAGAATGCTAATTAGCATTGTTGATTGGTGACACAAGTTATAATATTTTTCAGCAACCCTGTAAAATTTATAAACATGTCAGTGAAAATGCCAGATTCTTTACAGCTTGCTCTCTTTTGGAATAAGTGTTTAGGAATACACCCATTTCTAACCACAGCCCCCTCAAAAGGACTTTAACAAACTGCATGTACCAGGCATGCAATCATATGCCGACCTAAGCCTGCCTCTGAGCGTGGAAAGCAGCTCTTTTGCGGCGTGGGCATTCTACTTGGTTTGGAAGTGTAAAAGCTGAGCGACAGATTTCTTGGGCTCAAGTCTCACCAGCTTCTCACCGAGCCGCCAGGCCACGGCTCCGCCCCACTTCTACCTCCACCACCGACGCGTTTAAATTTTTATAAAGCTTCACACTTTTCTGGGCGCGTTGCTTGGGGCAGTTCAAAGACTGGAGGAGGAAATGAGGTCCTGCCAATGGCGAAGATTACCCCAGCGCAGTGATATTTCCCAGGGCAGGGACACCTCGGACACAGACTGGCGGCTTGCCTCTGCTCCACCCCGGCTTTTTTGAAAGTAAACTCCTACCTGCCTGTTGCGCTCTCTGATGCGCAACCAGACGCGCCCCCCAGGCCTCAGGACTGGCTCAATTTCGTAAGGATGTGTGAAACACAGGCCAGCTCTGTCCTGGTATCTGGCGTCTGGCCAGGTGGCACCCGGGCACTGGCGATTACACGGGTCCAGGCGGCGGCAGGGTGGGAACGCCGGTGCGCGCCCGGATCCCGGAGAGCGCAGGGCCGCTCGGTCCCTCCCCGCTTGGCCAGTAGAGCCGCCCCACCGAAGCTCCGCACTCCCTAGCGGCCGGCACGCGCACCCAAGGGGCGCACCCCAAAGGCCAGCCAGGGGAGAGATACGCGCAGGGGACCCCAGGGAGTTGGGTGCGGCGAAAAGCGCAGAGCCGGGGCAGGAGGGTGCCCCGTGCAGGGATGGGAGGAGTGCGGTCCGGAGCAAGTCAGCCGGACTCGGGGCCAGAGCAGGGAGGCCCGCGAACCGCGATCTGAGTCCGGTGAGAGTGCAGGAGGAGGGCGCAGCAGTGCGCCGAGCCCGGATAGTGCATCTCCCCTCCCGAGGTTTACCCAAGGGCCGCCGCCGCGCCGCGCTCGGCCTCCCGCGGGACTCACCTCCGCGCCGGCCGGCCGGGCTCAGCGGCCCGCGGTCTCGGCTCACAGGGGCCCCGGCTCTGCGGCCTGCGCTGGGCTCTCGTACAGGCAGAGCCCCGCCGCCGCCGCCGCTGCACTGCTGCTTTCCGCTTCCTGTCCCGGCGCCGCCCCGCAGCCCCAGCCCAGCCCTGCAAGCCCAGCGCGGCCGCGAGCCAAGAGCTGCGAGCGCTGCGGGCCCCGCGGCGGGCCCGGCCCACCTGCAGCGAGAGGCGGGGCCGGCCGGAGCGCAGTCACACTCGCTTTCACCCGCGTCCCAGGGGACCACCCCCAAGCACACACACACACACACACTCGCCCTCGCGTACACATGCACACTCGAACCCTAACACACCCAGCTACCCACCCTCTTGGCAAATACACACATACATCATGAATACATGGTCCAAGGATTGACCCACCCAATCCAGGACCCCAACATATTTATTGCACCTTCAAGCTCATGCACGTACACGAACACACACATACTTAGAATATGCACAAAATCTAAACCCGTTTGCGTTCACCTGAGCCCCTACCACATATTCACAAGCCTCAGGGACTAACTTCCACCCCCCAACACACACATACACATACACTCAGGTATGCACATTACAAAAGCTGACCCACAAATATTCATATACACCCACACCTCAATCCATATAGCATTAAAGTTTAAACTCACCAGTAGCCCAAGAAATGTCGCCACAAATATCCAACTATACATTCTCATACTCCTACAGCCTTTCTCTGCTCCTCCCCTAACAGAGCAGGCACTCCCCACACCCCCAGGTCTCCTACAAACTGCTGAAAGCACACATTTCTGAAGGCAGGTAGCCCAAGGTTCTGATTCAACCAGGGCTACTTTCTTTCTGAACCTTTGTTTCCCTGTCTGAAAAATGTCAAGGATGCTAATGTGGACCTTGCAGGATTATGGTGAGGTTTATGGAAAATGGAAATGCCCAATAGGCATAGAGCAGTTGGCAACTATTTTCATGAATATTTGAACTCTTAGTTATTTTGCATTGCTAGGGTTAGGGATCCAGGCTGAGTATGTCAAATCTAGCTGGAACCCAGAGCTGCCGCCATGATGAAATTTTCTAGTGGAGGCAGTGTATAATGGAAGCACTGAATTTGCAAGGGTTTTCCACGTATTGTGAACAGTTAGGCTGGGAAACTCAGGCACAACCTGAACTCTCTCAATCAGATATCTTTAGCCTCAAGAAGCCCTCAGTCCTCCATCAGCTCTTCCTTATTCCCTCTCCCATTCATTGTCTCCCCTACATATATTACACTTCCTGAGGTGACACTCAGGTGTTCAATGTTGCTGATGTTCACCACTCCCAGCCACCAGGATCCTCTGCCCCCCTTGGTGGCCTGGACCTTTTGCAACCATATCCCTGATCCCCATCCTCTCAGTGGTGTTCTGAGGACAGATGCTACAGATTCCAGTGGAGTCAGATTCCCCCAGGTAGGGCTAGTTGTCTATCCACTACGTCTGTGTACAAAATTATAGATATTCACAAAAAGTGTCTTTCATTTTGACATTTAGAACCTTGAGAGTTAAAGCAGGTCAAGGCTTTCCAAATCAAGTTGTAATGCTGCAGAATAGCCCCAATGTAATATAGAGACCCTCAATGAATTTTCATGAAAAATAATTCCAGTTTATTTTAGTTATCATGTCTAGTCACCTTACTGTACAAAGTTTGTGTGGGAAAGAATTGTAGTCCCAAATAAACTATTTTAAAATAATAAAGTCACCTTTAAATACTATTTGCTATTCATTTTTATCCTACAATCTTGAATTTTAAAGTTGAGAAGGTTAGCATTGGGAAACTCTGGGGCACTGAGTGATTGTCAGATATAATCTGGAGGCCTGCCCTGGAGGAAATTGCCTGTGTTCAGCCTTAGTTTTATCTTCCCCTAAAGGTGAGTTCTCCAGCTTAAGCTAAATCAACAATAAAGGCAATGTTGTGGTGCCATCTGCCACTCCTTTGCCTTACTAACCATTTACTGGAAACTCAGCTGGGGAAGAGGGGCCCTGTGTAGTGGGTGCTCTCAAGACATGCATGTGTCTCTTTTATTCTCTTTCCCACCCTCCCAGCTTTCCCAAAGCCTAGAATGCTACCCACTAAAATTCTTTTAAAAAAATTTATTAAGGAGTTGAGTTATTGCACAATCATAGATACATATAAAATAACAATATAATATGCATTGTTCTTAAACCAGAATTACCCACACATCACCCACACACCAGTCTCTTGATTCTTCTATATTTTGCCCCTACAAGCCATATAAATACTTATAATGTGAACTTTCCAGAATTAAATGATTGCCTAAGTATTATTTGGATTGTCAGGGGGTAAAGAGTATGCTAATTGTTGATTGTCTCCCTAGATCCCTCCCTGTCCTCCCTCCCTTGTCCCTCCCCCTACCTAACTCTGCCACTCACCCCAAACATATCTATGGTTGCTCTAGATTATGTGTTACTATACCTTTGCTGGGTCTAATCCCACTAAAATTTTTGATATCACCAAGACCCAACTCAAATGTCCCCCTGTACAAGGAGCCACCTGGGTTCTCTCAACCAGAATGCAGTCTCTTCCTCCCTCTGAATTCTCAAAGCACACTGTATTTCCAAACTTACTTTCTAGCCTTGTATTGGCTATTTGCATCTTATCTCTTCAATAATGTGCAAGTATCATGTGCTATGTGTCTTTTTTATATCACAGATCTTTCCACGTAGACCTTACTTTAAAATATATGCAGCAAAGGAATGAGTGACTATCAAAGGCTTCTTGCCCTTGGGAAGTTAATAAGCTAACCAGGGAACAATTTCATTGAAAAATCCTGACATCTGCACAGAGACAGCTAACAGATTACATACAAAAGGTTAAGTGCTCTAAAAGCATCCTTCTTAAGAAGTTAGTCATCCAACCTCAAGAATTCTGAATATAATCCCAGAATGGGAGTTCTGGGAGAAAAGCTTCTGATCAATAAATAACTTGTAGACATCTATGCTTAAAGCAGATACTTTTACACTGAGTTTAAAGACAACTGTAATAACCTTCATTATCTGATCCTAAGCCCGCTATAGATTAGAAACACATTGAGAGTCAGAGGTGACCTCAGAGGGACACTGAGGATAGCAAAAGGGGTCATTATGAGGAGTGTTTGATTCCAAAGCTCACAGCCTTTCCTCTTACCAGGTATTCCTCCTGAGACAAGACACACCATGGGAAAATAGCTAGTCCGCACAGGAGTAAGCCTGCATCATAAAAGTCTGGATGAATGTTCTCTATGCAGTATTATATTTAAGAACACAGGGAAGACATCTGAAATGTTAAAAAGTAGTTATCATTTCAAGAGCCATTTTCTGTAAAATCTACATACGTGCAATGTGTGTGTATTGGTTAATAATGGCTGTGATGATACGCTACCATACGGATCAGGAGTGCCCAAGGAGGTTGGCACAGGTCTGGATGGTCAGGAAAAGATTCCTAGGGGAGGGTCAGTTTGTACTCACCTTGAGGAAAGAGAGAAATGAAGCCCTACTGATGGAGGACTGTGGCTGGAAGATAATTGGTCTACGCTGAGCACTTAGTTCTTCATGTTAAGTAAAATGGGTCAGCAGTATTTCTGTTGGAAGTGTGGGCGAGGGTGAGCAGAGAGCAATGTTTGGGATATGCTCCAGGGCCAGGAACAGAGCAGTCAGAGTCAAGATAAGAGCTTATCCTGAGACACAGAGCATTCAAAACAAGTGGCGAGGATTAGAAGATAGGAGCGTTTGAACTTTTTAAGACAGAGTTAGCAACATGATAAAGTGTTCACAGATCCAAGAACAGATACAGAATTTCTGACTTAAAGTCCACTTTTTCCGACTTTGCAATGATGCAAAAGTGATACACTTCTAGTAGAAATCATACTTGGAATTTGGAATTTGATCTTTTCCTGGACTAGTGATCTGTGGATAGCCTCAATGAGCCACAGATCCCGGTCAGCCCTGTGATCAGGAGAGTGAACAGCGCTCCACAGTGTACTGTGTGGCCACAGTGTTTTGGATACAAATATCCAATAAATCATGTGAAATATTTACTATTATAAAGAGGATCTGTAATGATGACAATTTTTCCAAACTGAAGTGTAATTTAAGTATTCTGAGAATGTTAAAGGTAGACTAGGATAAATTATGATGTTGGCAGTTTAGGTGTATTAAATGCGTTTTGGACCTTCCATATTTTCAATCTATAAAAGGTTTATCAGGATGTAATCCCATCATACATCAAGGAGTAACCTTGTTTAGTATCTACTATGTGCCAGGCAAAATGTAAGCTACTAGGGATATAAAGTTAGGTAAGTAATACTGATCAATGATTCAACAGTTCATTCACCAAATATTTATTGGGCCCTTACTGTGTTCTAGTTACCATTGTAGGCTCTGGGGGCACAGCAAAACAAACAAAAGCTTCTGCACTTATAGAGTTTACATGCTAGGGGGAAGAGAGGGACAGATGAGCAGTATAAACATGTTCTCCTTAACAACATTGGTGCTAAAGAGAGAGCAAAGCAGAAAAGACAGGAGAGGAAGTGAGGGTGTGTACAACCCCCTCCCTCCTGGAGGAGCTCAGGCCTACCCAAGAGAGGCCACTGTGCAAACAGACGTGCGGAGGAAGAGGATAGTGCTGTGATAGAAGCCAGGGGCAAGATAGGAACATTGTCGGAGCACAGAGATGGAGACCCAGCTCAGCCTGCAAAAGTGATATGTCTTCTCCTGGTTGTGCCCTTGAGACCAGAGCAGGAAGGATGAATATGTGGCAGATAAAGAGGAGGGGGCGTTCTGGAAAAGGGATAGACCTGTGACAGCATCTGTCCAGGTTCATCTGACACCCACGTGTTGAGCTGATGGAGGACAGGGGCATTACCCAGGAGGCTGCTGCAGACCTGCAGGTCTGGAGGGGTAAATGCTGGGAAGAACTGATGGATGATATGGGGATCAGAAAGCAGGCCATCTGGTGCCTCCTTTTCCCCTCTGGTCTGGGGAGAGCTCCAAGGAGGAAGCAGGGCTAGGATGGGTAGGAGAGGTTGGACAGACCTGAAAGAGAGAGAGGCAGAAGCCAGAGTTCAGGGGGTCCTAAGTGGCCACTTCGAGGTGTCAATTTCATGTAGTAGGCCGTGGGGAGCCATCGAAGGGTGAGTATGAGCAGGAATAAGATGAGCAGACTTGACCGAGTGTGGAGAGTGGTTGGTGGGCGGGATACGTACAGCAGGGGTACCCTGGTGACCAATGGGACTGAGTTAATGCAGCCAGTGCGGGCAAACTTCAAGCACAAATTGGGAACCAGAAGGAGGAAGAAGTTCAAGGAGAAGAGGTGTGTTCAGTTCCAAGCATGTGCAGTGTCAAGTACTTGTGGGGTGTGGAATCGCAAACAGTAGTTCACATGTATGACATGTTCATAGTGTGTCAGACACTGTGCTAAGTGTTTTACGGGTCTTAACTATTTCTCACTACAACCATTAGGTACGTATTATATTACCTATATTCTACAGAGACGAAAAGCTAAATAAATTGCCTGAGATCACACACTGCTCGCTGGTGGTGCCAGTCTTTGAACCTGGGTTCACAGACCACAGATTTCTCATGTTTAATCCATAAACTGTTCTGCTTGGCAGAGGGTTTAAACCTCAAGAGATAAGCAACGATAGTGAATATAGGTTTGGGATACTCCATGTATCTGGCAATGCAGTAGAAAAGAACAGAGGAAACAAATACAGACTATAGGAAATAGATAAGCTCAGGACATGCAGAGGCGAGACAGGTGTCGTTTTGTTTCAACATGGGAAATCCTTAAGCCTTTGTATAGACCAGGGAGGAAATAACCATAGAGAGGTTCAAAGTTTAAGAAAGAAGAGACGTTGGGGCTGGAGCAGTGGCTCGGCGATTAAAGCGTTTGCCTGGCATGTGTGAGCACGTAGGTTCGAACCCCAGCACCACATACACAGTGAAATATTGGAGCAACACAAGCCGTGTGAAAAACGGCTCTCTCTCTCTCTCTGTCTCTCCTCCTTTCTCTTAAAAAAGAAAGAACAAAGAGATATGTCTGGTGACTCCTCAGGGGCTCTTTGGGAATCTGCCAATGGGATGGAAACCTTGGAGAACTACACATTCTCCAAATTTTTGCAAACAATTTGAATGGGCTCAAAGACTCTGGGGCCCTCCCAAGAATTCCAGGCACTGTGCTTTCTGATGCACTTTCTATGTCTAAGAATTCTGCCTCCTGTGAGTTGGGATGAAAGTGGGATATCCAAGTGGAAACTTGTAAAAGTAGTTTAAATGGTCAGATTTTCTATCAATAGCTTAACCTGGACTTGGAAGTATAGCCTGGGACAGGATACAAGTGTGCTCCAAGCAAAATCACCAGGCCCATGGAGGCCTAAATAAGCAGCCATGGGCTATGGACCAAGTGCATTAACTCCCCAGATGGACCAGTCCCTGGTGTCCCACCACAATTCTCTATGGATCAGGAAGGCAGGGAGGTAGGCATGGGGAATGCATTGTCAGGTAGAGAGCTCAGATCTCAGGTGCAGGATCCTGTCAAGCCCCCAGTCAAGCCCTGCACTTGGGCATCCTTGTTATCAGTGAAAGGAATATAAGCTAAGCTGCCAGGCAGGGGACCTAATAAACACACCAGTCAGTGCACACGACCTTGGGGCTGCTGGGTAATCCCAAAATGATTCCACTTGCCTGAGAGTGCAAAGGGTAGAACCCCAAGCCTATTGTGGGCAGAGCTGGGCTTGACTAATGATACCTTCTGGGACCTGGAAGTTTCTCATTTAATGTTTTTGCTTTTTAGTCTACAGCATTGTCACCAATAATTCATTAACTATGTATGAGAAACACTTGAATAACACACCACATATGGTGCTAAACTATTTGGACTAACACCAGGTGGCTTCTTTTTCCTAGGGTGAATCAGCCACTGGAGCTGCTGGCCCAGGCTCCAACTCCTCCTGGCTGTGGAGAGGAAGGTATGGAAAGAAGACCTGGGCCCCTGCCCACAAGCAGATCTATTCTCTCCCTTGGGAGCCACAGAAAGCGGGGGCCAAGTCTGGGTAAGTAGGACAACCCTGTTAGCTCCTCCTAGCAATCAGGGTTGGTATTTACCCTGACTTTTTAAATTTATAATGCTTTGACATCTTGGACCTTGCTGACCCTGGAGGCAATGCCCCTCCCAGGGCTAGCTAATTTCTAGAACTATTAAGGACTCACCTGTGAGCATGATTTCCATGTGCAAACTAAAAACACAACCAAAAAACCTCAAACCCCAACAACCTCCTTTATTGCACTCTCATGGGGCTTTTGCTGTATGGGCCACACTATCCCACTGCCTTGATCACTCCTGGGCCAGGTAGCAAACAAGTAGACACAGTCTGTACCTCCAGAGCCTGCTGAAATTATTCACACTAGCCAGTCCTCCCCCGCCTCCCTAGACCCTTCCCACAGACTCCTTGATACAGCTTCTTGTCCACATTTTCCTTCTGCAACCTCTGCCCCCTGCCAGCCCTAGGGCTCCACCATTTCTGCATAATAATATCTACATTTTAAAATAAGTACTCTGTCAAATCTTTGCTGATTTGCGAACTATACAATTGGCCAGGGAGAAGAGGTTAATGATTATGGTGTTCTTATAATGTTTCAGGCATTGTAATGACCATCTTTTATCTTTTATCTATTTCAATAGTATTTTCCTGGTAACAACATAAAGCAGATATTTTAAAAAATCTCTCAGTCATGACTTTCCGAGGGTTAGGAGACTGGGGCTGAAATCTGGTCTTCTGATTCCCAGTCCAGAATTTTCCTGCCACGCAGGTTATAGACAGCTAGTGCACATCAGTTTTTGTTGTTTCTTGATTTCCTCTTTCTTCTCTAATCTCTGATCACTGCCTATCCTGCCCCTCCCCATCACCTCCATTTTTCTTTCCTTCTACCTTTCCTTTCTTCAAAAAAAACTTATCCCTTTAATGCTATCTGTGTTCTCCAGGGGAAAATCTGAAAGATTAATAAATTATAAATACCAGAATATATCAAAATTCCTTCTTTTGAATATAAAAGACTATAAATTCTGAAGTTATAGTTATTTTTACACTTGAAGTTCTGAAGTTACGGTTATTTTTACATTTTAAATTCAATAATGAAGTCTTCAAATATGTATTTTATTTTAAATGTTCTTTAAACACTAGAGCTAAAATAAGAGTAACAGGGCCAGATTTACCCTCCCATCTGAAATAACTACAAACTAGGACAAAATATATAAAATGAAAGGATTCAAGAAATTGATTATTAGGCAACAGAAGACAACTATCTCCCAGAGAGAGGGAACAAATGAGGTAATCCCTACAACACCCAGCACCCCTGCTGTCTAGAGTTTTCAGGTTGTGGTGCAGGGAGGACAAATCTAGGCATAGTCTGGTGGTCCCCCTGCATTAAAGAGGTGGCACTGGGGCTCCAAGGATAATAGAGTCTGCAGGGTAGAGTGACAGGTAAGAAAGGTACAGGGAATGAGAACTCTAGAAACCTACATAGCTCTCCTCAAGAATTCATCTAACTGTGCTCAGTGCAGGTGTGACAGGAAAGTATTCCCTGAATGGACAAGAGAGAAAAATACCTGGAAACTCACACAGGAAGTTAAATCAGCCAGGGTGAAAAACCTCAGAATCCAGCATTTAGTGGTGTAATCAGAAAGGTCTTGCTTCAGTGGTGGGGCAAAAAGAAAGCCCTAGATTAAATGCTGTTCTGGTTGTGCCAATCAAAGCTTCAAAGCAAGACCTGAAATTGTCAAACTCTTTCCAAGTACCTTGTCTTACAGAACAATATTTCAGAATGTTTATGGATTACACAAACTCCCAGCATTCAAAGAAGTAAATGTATAAATGAATGGAATTCTATGAACAAAATTCCCAAACATGTAAGGAAGCAGAAGAACATGACCCGTAACAAGAAGGAAAATATCCATTGAAACTCAGCAGAACTGACACAAATGACAGAATTAGTAGAAAAATACATTAAAATGGTTATTTTAATTGTTTCAAATACGAGAGGAAATATGAAACACGATAAGTAGAGAAATGGGAGAGATGAAAGGCAAATTGAGCATCTAGAGATGAAAACTACCATTTCCGAAATACAAATCATCCCAGAGTGAATTAGAAAAAGACAAGACACTTTCAAGAAAAGATGAGTAAGCCTGAAGACTTAGCAATGGGAATTGTGCAAAATGAAACACAAGAGAAAAAAGAATCAAAATCAAAAGTGAATAGATCATCCGTAAGTCTCAGGCAACTTCCAGTGGCATAATGTATTTGTACTGGGAGTTCTCCCCAGAGGAGGAACAGAGAGAACAAATGAAGATATAATGTCTCCTGAAATCCCACATATGATGAAAACTGCAGTCAGATTCATAGAGCTGGGTGAACTCCAAGCACAAGAAAATGACACTGAGACCCATAAAAATCAAACTGCTCACAACCAGTAACAAAGGAAAAAGCAGCCAGACAAGGAACAAAGACCTACGTTACCTTCAGAAGAACTAAGATAAGAAAAACAGCAAATTGACCATCCGAACAATGCAAACTTGAAAACAGTGGAAGAACAACTTTTTTTTTTTTTTTTTTTTTTTAGAAAGAGGGGACAGAGAGAGAGAAAGAGAGAAGCAATCTTTATTTAGTTTTTCGTGTGACTTTCATTCCTCAAACACTTCGTTGTGTACGTGGAGCTGGGGTTTGAACTCGCGCCCTCATGCTTGCCAGTCAAGCGCCCGTAACCGATAAGCCACTGCTCCAGCCCTGGAAGAACATCTTTTAAGTACTAAAAGAAAATAATTGTCAACTTACAAATCTATACAACTGTATACTTCTATATCAAATAAAAATATCTTTAAAAAACGAAGATGAAATAAACAAACTAACAGGCTTTCCTGGTCTGAAAGAACTAATCACCAGCAAGTTCATTATTTTTCCTTCTGCAAAGACTGATTTGTTGTTAATCCCTCTCGGTATGTGTTTCCATTTTGGACTTTGTAGTTCCCATCCTGAACCTTTATTTGGGCCTCTTTTATTATCATCCATTTTTCTACTTAAATATTTGAAAGTATTCATTGTAGTTATAATAACTATTTTAATGTCCATGTCAGCTAAATTTCACATCCACATCAATTCTCTATCATTTTCAAATAATTTTTTTTCTCCCATTATGGATCAGGCTTTCCTATCTCTTAAGCCTGGTAATTTTTATTGCAAGCTAAGCATTGTGAATTTTACCTTGTTAAATGCTGGATATTTTATTTCCATATTCCTCTAAATATTCTTGAGCTTTCTTCTGGGATAGAGCTAAGTTACTTGGAAACAATTTGCTCCTTGAAGGGATTGTTTTTAAGATATGTTAGAAGAGACTAGAGCTGTATTGCGTTGAGGGCTAATTACTTCTGGACACTGGTGGGGACTTTTCTGAGTACCATACCCAGAGGGCCATGGATTCTGAGGCTTTCCACAGAAAACTCTAGCTATTTTAGTTTCCCTGGGCTCTTCACTCTGTCTCCTCAGCAGATAGCGTTTTAAGGTTTTCCTAGATTCGCTTTCCCAAAGCGGTAAACCTGGCCAATCAATCCTAAGTCTCACTATGTATTGTCCTTGTCTCTCTGCGGCCTAATACTCAGAGTCATGGAAACCATCACTTTGTGAATTTTGTCCAGTTTCTTGGTTTAAAGCAGGAGGTAAATCTGGTCACTGTTACTCCATCTTGGTTAAAAGCAGACGTTCTAAACCATTTTCATTTACTTTAATTATTGATGTGGTTTCCTTTACATCTATCATGTTTCTATTAATACCTATTTGACGCGTCCTTTTCCTGCCTTCATTGTATTAATTATTCTTTGTGGTTTTTTTGTGTATTACTAGTTCTTTAATTATACTCTTTTTTTTTTTTTTGGCAGCTGGGCTCAGGTTGACAATCCAAATCTTTATCTTATATCCATCTTGAAACTGTATTGTGCCAGTTCATAGTTCACATAGAGCATAAGAAACTTCCAATATACTTACAATCTTTTCCTTCAGTCTTTTAAAAAATTTTCTCATGCATTTTACAAATTGCAAAATATATTGTTATTCTTTTTATCCTTCAGTCAGACAATTTAGAATAAGTAGAATACTGTGTCTTATACTTATCTTAATATTTATCTTTTATGTGCTTTTCTCTTCCTTGAATATATTCAAGTTTTCATTTGGTATCATACTCCATTTACATGAAGAATTTAAATTTGAACATTGGGCAGAACAGGACTGTCCAAAATTAATTTTCCTAGATTTTGTTTGTCTGAGGAAGTTATTATCTTGCCTTCATTTGTAACATATATTTAAATTATATTTAATTTACTCTAATTATAGAATTCTGGATGAACGGGGTTTTTGTCCCCTTAAGCATCCATTACCTTCTGCCCTCCTAAGCCAGCAAGGTGACTCTTTGGTTTCCTCCCTGCCCCCAGTTTTTGAGACTCATGTAGAAGAGCTCATAAATTCTCCCGTGGCTGGGGCCTCGGTTATGCCACGCTAGCATGCTGGTCCACTCTGTGACTGGAGAGTTCCCCACTTTACATGCAGGCAGTAAGCTCTCAGAGAGGTTATTTTCCTTGACTGGGGAGTGATGAAGCTGGGCTCTCAAGCAATAGGATCTGAGACACCCAGACTGGAATGTGGGAGGGAAAGACCCAGACTTGGGTGGGGGTGAGGATCCCAAGTATTCACACCTGTCCCAGAGTACAATGCAGCAATCCTCCAAGAACAAAAAGCCTGCCTGGGAGGCTTTCTAAAATGTTACTAATCAGGAATTGCCCCTGGCAGGGTGACCTAGGAGATCATCAGCCACAGCTCCCCGCTGCTTTCAGGATCAAGATGGAGGCCACCTGCCCTCCCTACCTTTGCAGCTGTGTGTACCCAGCACTCTCTGGACCCACTCCGCCCCCACCACCCACAATGCACACACCCTGGGCCAGTAGCCATTCCTCCAACACGTGCCTCCCTATCCTGCCTACCATGACCTTCTTTGAGGTATTTCCTCAGTGCAATTGTTCTGCTCTGCTCTCACAAGGCTGCCTTTCTGGAGAGTTCTGACTGTTCAAAGCTAAGGAAGGGGAAGAAATGTGTGTGTGTGTGTGTGTGTGTGTTTGTGTGCGTGTGTGTGTTTAAGCATGTGCATGCATCATGTGTGTGAAGCAAAAGAATGGGAGATGAATCAGTGGCAGGGTTACAGGGGGGCACTCAAAGGAGAGGAGAGCCAGACCTGAAGGAATTGGCAATTTTATTGCAATGTTAGAGCAGCCCCGGCCGGAGAGGGACATCTCATCTATCAGCACTGATGCATCAGGTAAGACCAAGGGTCTAGCTGTAAGCCAGACGGAATTAGTGCAGCAGGGAAATAGTGACAGGACACACTGAGACAACACTTGCCAATGTGTGCTCTTTTAAGCCTCATCCCACCATATGAAATGAACCAAGAAGGCGGGGCTCACAGGAGTGTCATGTCTTGTCTGTGTCACTCTGTGAGTGCACTGTAGAGGAACATTTGAATTCAGGCGTTCTGAGTCACATCCCATGCTCTCCTTGCCTTGGGGTGCTTCTGATACACAGGGGCAAATGTTATTCTGGGACGACTATATGACGGGGGTCTGGCAAGGGCCCCATGTTGCAGAAAATGGGCAGAGAGAGAGGGCGAAGGGACCTATGTGGGGCAGCTTCAGGGTGGGGGAGGCCTCCTGCCAGAGTATTTGAGCTCTCTACCAGTAAGGGCTCAACACTCTGTGCTCTCCGTACTGTGTATTTCAGCGCAGATCTTTCTAATAAGGGAAACGTGCTTGATTCGTTTGGCCTGGTTTTATGCTGACAGCACAGGCTTTGAATCAGTTAGACCTGAGTTCAAATCCTGACTGCATCAATGAACAATGAGTCCTGTTTTCGGTTTTAACCCTTCTGAATATTTGTTCCCTCATCAGAAAAAAATGAAAATAATGATACCCATCTTATAGGTTTGTTGCAAGGATAAAACTAGATAATGAGCATAAAACACCTCCCACAGTGTCTACCACAAGAATCAATCGTCTATTCATTCACAGATTATTAGCAATGATGAAGAACAAGATGGGTGAGGATTCAGCAATGAACAAAGCAAATTTCCCACCATTATGGAGTTCATATTCTAGAGCAGGGGGACATAAAATGAACAAACAAGAAAATATGAAGCATATTCAATGGTAAGTGCTTTGGAGAACAATAGAGCAAAGGGAGACAGAGTGTGAGGGAAAGGTCACTAATCCAATTTGGTAGAGGTGGTCAGGAAGATCTCTCTCATGAGGTAATGTTGGCCTGAAGGAAGTGGGGGTGGGGGTGAGCATCAGACATCTAGAAGAGGAGAGAATCAAGACAAAGTCCTTGAGCCTGTAGCATGGTTGGCAGGGTTGAGGAACTGCAGGGAGCCTGAGTGAGAAACTGGGGACTAGCAGGGAGTGAGGTGGCATGGGAGTGGAGAGACAGCTCTAGGTTGGTCCTGTGTCATGCAGGGTGTATAGGTCATGCTAAGAAGGACAGCATTCACCCTAAGAATGGAGCCATAGTTTGGTTATGAGAGGGTTGGGGCAGTATCCTACCTTTGCCCAGGGTGCTGTGTGGAATGCAGCAGGGAGGGAGGGAGAGTTTGGTGTAGAAGCAGGGAAACCGTTTAGGGAATGACGGCATTAGAGGAAGCGATGGTTATCAGGCTGTAAGAAGAGATCGGATTTGGGATAGAAAGTGGAGCTGAGAAAGGTGCTGATGGACAGAACCCGGCATGTGAGGGGAAGAGCACCGGTGACTCTAGGTCATTTGGTTTGAGCAACTAGCAGGACAGATTTGCTGTGGACTTCAGTGAGGCACACTGTGAGAGGAGCAAGCATGGGGCGGGGCAAGATTCCTGCTCATTTTGTTGTAAGACCAGGGAAGACGACACAGTGCTGTGTGTTTAGTGGCAATATCCACTCCATATTGATTGGATGGGATCCAAGTGACACTCCCATTTGGACCACTCGTCAAAGTGTAACAAGGAATCCGCAGGCAATTCTCCAAGCATGACAGCCTGAAAGGCCAATTCTTTGCACCCTTCCCAATGATCTGTAAGATATCACAGCATCACCTACCCATCCTACCACCAGCCCTATGTCTGAATGGTTAGAGGTCTTCTCCCTATTGACCCACAGCTGACTCGACACCCAAGAGGAACTGCCATGTAGACAGGTGGATGTCTCCAGGCAGGGGAGAGGGGTGGGCTGCAACTGGCACTGACAGCTGCGGTAGGGCAGTATTTGGGGAGTCATACATTCTTTTTCCCATTTCCATGTAATTTTAGGAAGTGCACAGAAGACTCTGGAAATAAGGACGAGGGCTGTGAGCAGGTTTTATTTTCCACTTCAGTCTCTACCTGGTGACTCCCTACTTTGAGCTCATTTCTCTGTCCACAGAGAAGAAGTTGGACATGATAATCTAAGGTCAGACACACTACAGTGCTCATGAAGATTCAGATATGCTGAAAAGAAGACGTAACACATCAAACTAGCAATAAATTGTGTGGATTCCTTAATCAGCTGTCCTTGCGGGGAAGCATGGGGAAGATTCTGAGAATTAGAACTCACAAAGGCAGGTGCTAAAGCAGGGTTGGTAAAGGCCCACCTGTAGACATTAGGGACGTTCTCTTCAGAATGGAAGTTGGGCAAAAGATGGGCTTCTCAGGACTGCTCTGAGAGCCAGCTTCCTAGGCTGACTGTGTGAGAGCCGGGTCATCCTAGCAGATGCAGAGCTCATTCATTTATCAGCTCAAACCTCAGAGCTGCATATCCCTAAGAGAATGCACTGCCTTTCCTAGTGGGAGCTGAATCCCTACATGTATGTCCATTATATCCACAGTTGCAGGATTCGCCACAGGCTTCTAATTCTGTGACTAACTGAGGGAAGTATCTCTTTACCTAAAACCCAGTAATCTGACTGAAGGCCCCTCAGACAGTGGGCACAGTGTGAACTTTGCGTGTCAACTTGATTGGGCTAAGGGATGACCAGATAGCTGGATAGACATGATTTCTGAAAAGATTAACATTCAAATCAGTCGACTCAATGAAGAAGATCAACTTCCTCCTATTCCTCCAGCACTCCAACTGAACAAAAAGGAAGAGGAAGGGCAAATCACTCTCTTCTTTAGCAGGGGCATCCATATCCTGCCCTTTGACATTAAAGGTATTGACATTTAGGCCTTTGGACTCTGAGATTTAACCCCTACCCATTCTCATACATCTGCCCTTTTGCATTCCTCACCCTCTTTCCCACTCCCAAACCTTCTGCCTCCACTCTCAGGCCTTCAGATTCAGACGGAATCACAGCTCTGGCTTTTCAGATTCTCCAGCTTGTAGATGTCACATCATGGGACTTCTTGGCCTCCATATTAGAGGAACAAATTCTCATAATAAATCTGCTCTTAAACTCTTTGTACATCCCGTTGGATCTGTTCTCTGAAGAACCCTGAGCAATTCAGTGTTCTAATGAGGTAGAAACTTCATTCAGCAAAGAAAGAAACTAAAGAATGTCATTAGAATTTCAAATTGTCAAAGGGGGACACTTAGGGAATAAATACAAAGCAAAAGCAGGCAAGTAAAATTAACCAAGAATATGAGTCAAGTCATGGATACAGCACATGCTGGGATTTCAGTAAAAATGGTTAAGACTTACACCATGTAAGTTGCTCACTCTGAGTTATGTAGGAAAGAAGTGATATGGTAATGATTTCAAGCTCTAGGACATTCACAGCAGGGAATAATAATATATGATCTTAGCGGTCCAAGGGAAGAGTCTTGTTTCCATAAGAATCGGCCTTTATACTGCAGATTGTTATATCCACCCCCAGACTCCGAATATCTAGGATGTGGTCTGTGATTTTATAGTTTAATAAGCATCTCAGGTGATTCTACATTGAATAACCAACCGTAGGCCACCCTTGAAGAAGCAATGGTTTAGGAGGGGAGCCTCTCAGTCAAGGAGGCTGGGAGTCTGGGAGTGTTTTGGTTTCAGGGGAGTGCTTTGCTGACAGTGGACACTAAGGCCTAGAACTTTAGGCAGGCCAGTGAAGCAGCAGTAGGATCAGGGGGCTAATTGAGTATGTAGGCTCACCCCTCATGGCCAAGTATTGGGTCCATGTATATAAAATGTCTTCTAGGCTCTCCAATTGGCAGGCAGGGCATTGGAGGAACTAGGAAGAATCAGAGGCAGGAAGAGGATATCCAGGATTCTGTTTAGGATGAACAAGGAAGAAGAAGTAGAGAATTCTACTTCTCAACTATATGATAAGCTAACATCCTAACTTATATGATACGCCAACATAATTTATGAAGTGAGGGCACATTTCAACCATGCGGGCTGACAAAAGGGCTTTGCTTTCAGAGAATTCAGTAACAGGAGTGTTATTGTCACAGGACATTGGAAGACAGAAGCTCCAAATCTCAATTCTTGTGTTCCAGTAAATTTAAAGTCAGACACAAAAAGCCAAGCAAGATAATTTTATTATAAGTGAAAGAATAGTAAGAATCAGCAGAGAGCACTCTCAAGAGAGAGTGGATCATCAAAGATGAACATGCTTCCACAACTGGCTTTCTTCTTCATACAATTTCGCTTATAGTTCCAAAACCATCCTTTTATACCCAGCCAGAGTGTACCAGAGTAGTGATTATTTTAGGTAATAATCAGTAAAGAGTAATGAAATGCAAACCAATAGCATGGTAGGGTCACAGATTTTCTTTAAATTGTTTTTAAGGTAAATGAATAATTGAGTAACTTCTAGAAAAATAACAGGTGCACAAATCCTGAGAATGTACAGTACTGTGGAGAGGGCAAGGAGACAAGTAAGCAGAAAATGTGAAGAAAAGACGCAGGTACACCTCAGATTTGGCAGAGAAAATCTGTACCTTTCCAACGTGCATCTGGGATAGGTTCATTCTGCTGACATTGTGGGGTTTTCCCCTTGGTTGTAAGGGCATATATATATACATATATACATATACATACATGTATAGGTATACTTGTATATATGTATATGTAAGTACAGAAATAATGAAGAAAATTGATACAGAATTCTTTCCTTTGGGAAAGAATGGGATTCGTAACAAGTCTTGAAACTATTAAATCATTGTGTGGCTTTATATATGCTTTGCTTTTCTGTTTTCAAGACTTTTGAAATAAGGAATCTGATTTACCACATTTATAAGATCAATTTATTAATTTACAAAAGTGAATAATTGTTGAGAATAATTTTGCTTGTTAAGCCTGCCACAACAGGAGTTTCATTTGCCTGGGAGAATCTTCTTCATTAATTTTGTATTGTAGTATCAAATGTCTCAGGAAATATGATTAATTTAAAAATAAGTGGAGTAAACATTTAGCAAGGATTTAGTTTGCTAAGTTAGCTGAGCATTGATCAAAGACCTAGTAGAAAAAAGTTAGATTTATTTTTAATTGCAAGACTTATCAGTAGAACAAGATGATTTGTTTTGTTTTGTTTTTTTGTTTTTTAAAGAGAGAGGGACAGTGAGAGAGACAGAAAGAGAGAAACAACTTTATTTAGATTTTCACATGGCCTTAGTTGCTCCAACATTTAGTTGTGTACATGGTGCTGGGGTTTGAACCCGGGTCCTCGTGCTTGCCAGGCAAGCGCTGAAACCGCTGAGCCACCGCTCCAGCCCCAGAACAAGATGATTTGTAGGTTGAACTTAGAGGCTTAAGAGAAGCTAAGTTTTACAAAATTAAAACTTTAATATATTGCATATTAGATTATCTTAAAAATAAACTGTAATTGATACTTTACAGGTATGCAAGCTTTCATTTCCCATATGAAAAAAGAAAAATATATATTATAACCACATTCTCATTACCCCCTTGCAGAATTGCTCTAGGTACATATTGTTATTGCGCTTATTAATTTCTTCCAATCTTATGGGTCAAAAGTGATATTTTATTGTTGCCGTTTATGTTTCTACATTTTTATGACTACCGTGAGGTTGAATCATTTTGAACTGAACATTTCTGGTTATCTCAGGGTTTCTGCTGAAGCCTCAGAACCAAAAAATAGTAGATGTCAAATACTGGCACATTCTAAAGAAAGGCACTGAACATGCCCCAGCAGTAAGGGGTGGGCAAGCTGGTGCAGAGGTCCCCATCCACCCTGGTCCTACAAAGAGAAAGCAGTGGATCAGTGAGGAAGGAGGACAGAGATCCTAGAAAGGAACCAACAGAAATGGGAAAGGCCACAGCTCCTTCTCTCTCCCCCACATGGGGCCATAATTTACTGTCAAGTCAGATGTGAAGCGCCCAAAGGATGCCACTCTTAGAAGATGAGGGTCAAGTACTTTACATACAAAGGGGTGACTGGTATTTTCTTTCTGTTTCCTGAGAGGGTGCAGCGGGTGGGAGGGTTATGTGCCTTCCACTGGAAGATGTGGTAAGAGCCGAGGCAGCAACTCCTCCTTGCTCATTTTGGTCTCCTCATGCCAGTGGAGCAGCAGGCGAAGAAAGGAATTGCACCATTGGTGGGGGATTTGTCCTCGTTTCCGTGAAGGGGTAGGGTTGCTGGGACACAATGCAAGCACATCTGGAGCGGGGGATGTCCTTTTCATGGCCCAGCAAGCACCAGACCGCTCTGAGAAGAGGGTCTGAAGCACCATGCCAAACAGGCATCATGGAGCTCCTGAAGCGCTGGCTGAGCTGAAGGGAAGCTAGGGGTGGTGAAAAAGCATGAGGAACAGGAGTCATAGGCTTGGCACCAGCTGCATACACTACATTCTATGCTATGTCTCACCACACCTGGAAGGGGTCTGTCACAGCTTGGACTTGTGCTAGGCTTGAATCTGAGTGGTGCAAAGGGTAGTTGGTTGGATCAGACATCGGAAGTCTAGATTCACAGCCTCTCAGCCCACCTTATTGCTAAGGTCACCAGCTGGGCACCTGGCCGCAGCTGCTTTGCACATGCCTAGCTTTGAATGCTTAGCTTGCAAATCTGTTCCCTGGGTTTCCTATGGCTTTGCCATGGGGTATGCCTACAAGAGCCCACTCAGCCGTTCTGAGCTATGTGCAACCTGGACGTTTATACCCCTGGGGAAATCCTTGATTGTATCAGTTGAGTCCACCAGAAACCAGATCCTGAAATGCAGCTAGAAATGCAAATTGTTTTGTTTAGATTTAGCTCCTATAAACAGTTAAAAAGGTGTGTAGGGAAAACGCAGAAAGGAATAGGAAAAGCTTTAGGACGCCAATGCAGATCAGACACCTGAGAAGAGGAAGGGTTGGTCAGGGAAAGCCCCAAAGGGTGGGGGAGATGGCACAAAGCCTTAGCTCACCAGGGAACTGGGAAACAAAGATTACCCTCACTGGGCAGAAATGGCAAGGCCCCAGGACCCTAGCCATGCTTACTCATTAACTGATGCTGCTCCAGAAAAGCAGATTTTAGGCTCAAAATCTGAGGCAGCTCTTGAAGCCACAGGGGTTGGAGGCATGCGGCTGAGGGCACTCCTTACACCTAAGTGGCCAGTTCTTTCTTGAAGGGAGGTCCTAGCAGCACAGTTCCAGCGGCACCTGTGCCAAAGGGGAGGGAAGCAGTGCATAGAATGCTCTCCTTTTATATCTCTAAGGCAGACAACTGCATTCTTCCCGGGTCCCCAGAGGGTTCCCAGGTTGAGCCCTAGTTGCCTACAGCGATAATCAGCTCAGTTCGGTTTGATTTTCTCTCCTTCCTTTTACCCTTTTCCATTCCTTGAGATCACTTCTTAGAATAAAAGATGCTCAGGAGCCTTTTCTCTGAGCTGTCCATCTCCTGCCTCAGCCTCCTGAGTGCTGGGATTGCAGGTGGGCAATGCCACCCCCAGCCACCGGGTTTCTTAATTCAAGAGTGCCCTCTGCTGTTGGTATAAGGAAGTTCAGTTTCCCTAATGAGTGGCGAGGTTCTCTGCACCCGCGCACACGCGGGGCTGTTAAAAGTGGCACGCTCCTGATTTTGTGATACGGTTTCGGAGGACCTTTTTTTTTTTTTAAAGAGAGAAGGACAGTGAGAGAGACAGACAGAGAAAGAGAAACAGCTTTATTTAGTTTTTCACATGGCCTTAGTTGCTCCAACACTCAGTTGTGTACGTGGTGCTGGGGTTTGAACCCGGGTCCTCATGCTTGCCAGGCAAGCGCCGAAACCGCTCCAGCCGCATGAGGACCTTAATTCAGACGTTTCTTTCTTCTTTTCTTTCACTATCAAGACTCTACGGAATGACTCCTTCTTCCAAGTTCCCTCCACCCCCTCCCTCTAAGGTCGGTAGGTTCGCAGCCTTCTAAGTCTCTCTATTTTGCTCAGATCTACTTAGTTTCAAACTTATCATCAGTATCTCTCCATCCAGGACCGAGTGATCTCCTTTCACTGCTGTTCTCCAGCGGAGGTTATTTATGTTCTGCTACTGCAAGGTGGATCTTGCTGTACTTTTCTCTTGCACAAAATCCTGCTTGATTCTTGATTCTCTACTCCAGAAAGGGTTCTAAAACTGGCTCTGCTTCTTACAGAGATTTATTCCCCACTGATGTGTGAATGGCCTTCCGGTACAGGTGAGGCTTAAGAGAAATCTTACTTGCGCTCTTTACCGTCCTGTAAAGGTTTTGGAGAACTTCTGCAGTGAGCTTCCTATAGGTGGCTGCTCTATCCTACCTGAATCAAAAGTCCCAATTCGGGGGCTGGAGCGGTGGCTCAGCGGTTTCGACACTTGCCTGGCAAGTGCAAGGACCCGGGTTCAAACCCCAGCACCACGTACACAGCTAAGTGTTAGAGCAACTAAGGCCATGTGAAAAACTAAATGAAGTTGTTTCTCCCTTTCTCTGTCTCTCTCTCTCTCACTGTCCCTCTCTCTTTAAAAAAAAAAAGAAAAAGTCCCAATTCAGAGCTGAGATTGAAGCTCAGTGTTAGGGTGCTTACCTAGCAAGTGTGCAGTGCTGGGTTTGATCCTCAGCACCACCTGAAAATAAATAAAATAAAGGTATTGTGCCCATCTACAACAACAACAGCAACAAAAATGTCCTCATTCAACTTTATTCCGGTTTCCTATTTCTCCCCAAAGTCAGTTTTGGTTTTGAACTTAAAACTAGGAGATGGTCCTTTCAAATTTATATTAAGATAAGATTTACTTAAAACATTTGATTACTATATTTTAAATTTGAACTATAGTTTAATCCCACCCTTCACTATGAATCTGATTGTGTGTGCCTTTTCTATTCTTTCTTGATCATTCTATCATAGGTTTTTTTAAAAATATTCATATTTTGAAAGAACCTGTGTTTGGGAATAATGATGTATATCTTTGTTTTTCACTTTATGAACTCCTTCTTGTAACTTTATGTTTTTAGTCAGTTTTTCACAGCTGTGACCGAAAGACCCAACGAGAATAACTTAGAGGAGGAAAAGTTTGTTTTGGCTCAGACCATGGTAGTCCCATTCCATAGCTCTGGGTGGGAGATGAGGTGGAACATTATGGTGCTAAGGTGTGGCAGAGGACTGCAGTTCAGAACAGGGCAACAAGGAAGCAGAGGGAGAGCTCTGCTCACCATGGACAAAATATAAACCCCAGAGACACAACCCCCCTGGTGACATCCTTCCTCCTGTCTACGCTCTCCACCCAGTTAATCCATAGCAGTGGATTGATCCATCAGTTAAGTTACCCCACTCATAACCCAATGATCTCATCTGTGAAACATCCTGTGTTGACTCACGCGTGAGCTCCCCGGGGAGACCTATAACACTTTATTATTTCTTTTCCTCTATTTTCTCTGGATTTATTCTATTGCTCCTTCTCTTACTTCTCTTACTTCCTAGTAAATCACTCATTTTCAATATCCTTTTTGAAAGTAGTTTTGAAAGCACAAGCTTCTTTTTAAGTAGTTCGAGTTGCATTCTTAACTTTGTATGTGTCTGTTGTCATTATCTTTGCCTTCTAAGTTGCTCCTTTAGTAATTAATTGCTTGTAGTAATTAAGATGCAAACAGCCCGGCCAGGAGGTGTAGTCCTGTGATCCCAGTAGCTCAGGAGGCTGAGGCAGGAAAATTGCAAGGCCCTAAAATAAATAAATAAATAAATAAATAAATAAATAAAAATAAAATGTGGACATGTCTGAAATGTACAAACCCAGGGCAGTGAAGGTGAGATAACGGACAGGATGAAATGTGATACAATGTCTGCTTGTGCCAGGTGGTACTTTAGGAGCCAGGAAAAGGTGATTGAATCTCAGCGGTGTGTTCACATGCGGGAGGGGGTTTGGGGTTGATTTTCTCCAGAGAAGTAGCCCAGAGGACCCTCCCCTCAGAATTATATGCAGGAGAGAGAGAGGGGAGGGGGAATTTCATTTTTCCAGACTGCAGGAAATTCATGACCCAAACTTCCAGGATGCATCCTCAGCCATCCTTCAGTGGCTGTGCAGGGTCAGGTGTTTCACTGAAGCCCAAAGCGTGGGGACAGCTTGCTGGGGGGAGACCCCTGATGGAGAGAGGAAGGAGAGGTAGTCAAGACACTTGAGGGGGCACACAGGGTTGTTTCCCAAAACATAAATGATTCTATATTCTAGTGTCGATTTTTTGACCCAGGAGTTATTAAGAAGTATGTAGCTCAATTTTCAAATATATGGAATTTTAAGGCCATTGTTTTTAAAAATTGATTTTGGGTGTGCTTGAGGGAAAAGTGTATGCTGTGGTTGTGAGCTGCAAAGCTCCCTCTATGTCCATTAGGTACTTGTGCTGTTCAGATCTTTAGTATTCTTACTGATTTCCCATCAGGACCGATTCTGTAGTTGCTGAGAAGGTACAATGAAATCAGCTGTGTTACAATGACAGATTTTCTCTGGGAGGGTGTCTGTCTATTTTGATTTTCATAGATCTGGGTTCAGGGTACAGGTAGAATTGCTAGTCTTTTTTCAGGTAGAATAAATATCTTAGTTTTATATGCCAATCTCTTCAATCCTATTTAATCCTACATATAATGCTGTCTGCTTTGAAATTCGTTTTGCTAGCTACATTACTGGTTAGCATTTGCCCGGAGTATCTTTTGCCATGCTTTTGTATTCAGACATTCTGTATCTCTGCTTTTCATTTGTCTTTTTTTTATGAGCGAGAGAGTTTTTATTGTATGTTTTCTCTGGTTCTTGCTTTTCCTCCACTTAGTTGTGTGTGTGGTGCTGGGGATGGAACTCCGGTCCTCGAAGTGCTCAACCACTGGCCACCTCTCCAACGCTTTCATTTGTGCCTTTTAAGCAATAGATAAATAAATTTTTAGAGATCTCATCTGACAATCGGTGTCTTTTAACTAGAGCTTTTAGCCAATCATGTTTCATTACAGATTACTGATCAATGAACACATTTTTACCATCTTGTTTTTTTTGATTTTTACGTTCTATTTGTCTCACCTTTTAGTATTTTTTTCTTCTTTCTTGTCTTCTGGATTAAACACATTTTTCTTATTCCGTTTCCACTTTAGAAGTTATTCACTCTTTTTCTCCTAGTAGTTATCTAGAAATTTTTTTTAATAGCCAAATCAAATTTTTTTTTGTAGTTGAGTTTTTTTTTTTTTTATTAGAAGTATATATACGACCCTGCTATTCCACTCCTGGGTATCTTTCCAGGGGACTTAGAATCAGCACATTACAGTGACACAGCAATATCGATGTTCATGGCAGCACAATTTACCATTGCTAGGCTATGGAAACAACCCCGGTGTCCCTCACAGGAAGAATGGATCCAAAAACTGTGGTACATTTATACCATGGAATATTACACAGCAAT